>CM040927.1:39930696-39953196 GCA_023029165.1 Gobiocypris rarus | reverse complement strand
TACAAAATTTATAATTTATTTTAATATAAATATAATACATTTTAATATTAAAATTAATTAATATAAATTAACCCTAAAATGTTGAACTCTAATACATGAATGTTTTTGCACTTGTGAAATTCATGCGGTTTTCCAGCAAAATCTACTATTTATATAATTTTAATGAATTAATACATTTAGTTTAAATTAATCTTTATAATTAAATTTTCAATTTTAATACAATTATATGAATTAAAAAGATCTTAAACATACTTCTTCATTAAAAAATTTCTTTACTGACTATATATTTATATATATATATATACATTATACACAATATTTTAAATATATAATTTATAATTATACATTTATAAACTAAATTTATAAACCAAATATTTCATAATTTATTTTTATGAAAAATATTTATCTTATACAAAAATATATTTTATAAATTATTTTAATATAAATTGTAATATAATAAAATTGTATATTCATGAATATTAATTTATTAATATCAATTATATATAATTAGGACCCTTTTTTCATTACTTTCAAGATAATTAAACCCTCATTACTACAAGACAAAACAAATAATATTAATAAATTCTGTCCATAACATCATCATAACTAAACTCAGCACATCAAACACTACCAGACGTATAAACACAACATACCTCTAACATAATGCACCGTTTAAATACATATTCATATTTCTGTGCATCACTGAATGAGGTGTGTGTGTGTGTGTGTGTGTGTGTAAACTCAGCAGTGTGTGTGTGTGTGTGTGTGTGTAAACTCAGCAGTGTGTGTGTGTGTGTGTAAACTCAGCAGTGTGTGTGTGTGTGTGTGTGTGTGTGTATAAACTCAGCAGTGTGTGTGTGTGTGTAAACTCAGCAGTGTGTGTGTGTGTGTGTGTGTAAACTCAGCAGTGTGTGTGTGTGTAAACTCAGCAGTGTGTGTGTGTGTGTGTGTGTGTGTGTGTGTGTGTGTGTGTGTGTGTGTAAACTCAGCAGTGTGTGTGTGTGTGTGTGTGTGTGTGTGTGTGTATAAACTCAGCAGTGTGTGTGTGTGTATAAACTCAGCAGTGTGTGTGTGTGTGTAAACTCAGCAGTGTGTGTGTGTGTGTGTGTGTGTAAACTCAGCAGTGTGTGTGTGAGAGTGTGTAAACTCAGCAGTGTGTGTGTGAGAGTGTAAACTCAGCAGTGTGTGTGTGTGTGTGTGTGTAAACTCAGCAGTGTGTGTGTGTGTGTGTGTGTGTAAACTCAGCAGTGTGTGTGTGTGTGTAAACTCAGCAGTGTGTGTGTGTGTGTGTGAGAGTGTATAAACTCAGCAGTGTGTGTGTGTGTGTGTGTGTGAGAGTGTAAACTCAGCAGTGTGTGTGTGTGTGTGTGTGTGTGTGTGTGTGTGTGTGTGAGAGTGTATAAACTCAGCAGTGTGTGTGTGTGTGTGTGTGTGTGTGAGAGTGTAAACTCAGCAGTGTGTGTGTGTGTGTGTGTGTGTAAACTCAGCAGTGTGTGTGTGTGTGTGTGTAAACTCAGCAGTGTGTGTGTGTGTGTGTGTGTAAACTCAGCAGTGTGTGTGTGTGTGTGTGTGTGTGTATAAAGAGTGTATAAACTCAGCACAGATGATGATGATGATGGCATTGAGGAAGTATTTGATGACTAACCCGCTGCAGACACGCTTTGAGACAGTATGAGCATCTCCTGGACTTCAGAGAGTATCTAGAGCTTTCATTAGTTTAACACACACACACTCTCAGAGGAGACTGAGCTCAGAGTGATCCGACAGTGCTTCACACGAGCCATAGCTGAAGATCCGCAGAGCTCTGGGCAGAAGTGTGTGTACAGGTTATTGAATGGATTCTGTGAATCACAGGCTCTGATTTAATGCATGACGTTGAATTTAAGACTTTCTGCTTCATTTTAAGACCAGCGGAAACCCTGCAAACCCAACGAGTGTCTTCTCTCCACACACACAAGTGATTTTAGATCAACAACACCAGAGGGAATCTCAGGAAACTCAATAACACCTGGAGACACACACCACACACACTCTGGAGAGCAGCATTAAGCCTGTGTAATCACCACTGTCCCAGCGGAGCGGCAGATGGCCGGGAGTCTGTGGGGAACCGGCTCCGCTTTCAGACTCTCTCTCTCACTCACACACACACACACACACACACACACACACACACACACACACACACACACACACACACACACACACACACACACACACACACACAACACACACACTCTCTCACACACACACACACACACACACTGCTTCGCACACACATTACACTCCTCACTCACTCACTACTCACTACTCCTCACTCGCACACTCACACACTCCTCACACTCGCTCGCTCACACTCCTCACACTCGCTCGCTCACACACTCACTCGCTCGCTCACACTCCTCACACTCGCTCGCTCACACCTCACTCACTCACTCGCTCGCTCACACACTCACTACACACTCGCTCAATCACACTACTCCACACACTCGCCGCTCACACTGCTCGCTCACACTGCTCGCTCACACTCGCCGCTCACACTCGC
This sequence comes from Gobiocypris rarus, assembly GCA_023029165.1. Lineage (NCBI taxonomy): Eukaryota > Metazoa > Chordata > Actinopteri > Cypriniformes > Gobionidae > Gobiocypris > Gobiocypris rarus. The sequence goes on along the minus strand of CM040927.1, from coordinate 39,950,654 downwards.
TCGCTCCGCTCGCTCACACACTACTCACACTCGCTCACACTCGCTCGCTCACACACTCACTCACTCACACACACTTGCTCAATCACACTCGCCGCCGCTCGCTCACACACTCACTCCTCACACACACTTGCTCAATCACACTGCTACTTACTACTTTCGCTCACTCACTCACACACTCACTCACACACACTCGCTCGCTCGCTCACTCACTCACACTCGCTCACACTCGCTCGCTCACTACTACTCGCTCGCTCACTCCTACTACTTTTGCTGCTCACTACTCCACACTGCTCGCTCACTCACTCACTCACTCACACACTCACTCACACTCGCTCTCACTCTTTCGCATGCTGCCTCACTCACTCACACACACTCGCTCAATCACACTCGCTCACACACTCGCTCACACACGCTCGCTCACTCACTCACTCACACTGACTCACACACTCACTCACTCGCTTTCCACACGCTCACACGCTCACTCACACACTCACTCACTCACTCACTCACACACTCACTCACTTGTGAGCGCATGAGTGAGTATGAGTAGTGAGTGAGTAGTGAGTAGTAGTAGTAAATGAGTGAGTAGAGTGAGTAATAAGTGAGTGAGTAATAGTAGTAATAGTAGTAGTAATAATAATAATGAGTAGTAATAATAATAGGAGTAAGTGAGTAATAATAATAATAATAATAATAATAATAATAATAATAATAATAATAAGTGAGTAATGAGTAATAATGAATAATAATAATAATAATAATAGTAATAATAAGTAATAATAGGAGGAGTAGTAATAAGTGAGTGTAATGAGTGAGGAGTGAGTAGGAGTAATAGTGAGTGAGTGTAATAAGTGAGGAGTAATAGTGAGTGAGGAGTGAGGAGTGAGTAATGGAGGAGTGAGTGAGTGAGGAGTGAGTGAGGAGGAGTGAGTGAGTGAGTGAGGAGGAGTAGTAAGTGAGTGAGTGAGTGAGGAGTGTGAGTGAGGAGTGAGTGAGGAGTGAGTGAGTGTGTGACTGTGAGTGAGTGAGGAGTGAGTGAGTGAGTGAGTGTAGGAGTGAGTGAGTGAGTGTAGTGAGTGAGTGAGTGAGTGAGTGAGTGAGTGAGTGAGTGAGTGAGTGTGAGTGAGTGAGTGTGAGTGAGTGAGTGAGTGAGTGTGTGACTGTGAGGAGTGAGTGAGTGAGTGTGAGTGAGTGAGTGTGAGTGAGTGAGTGAGTGTGTGAGTGAGTGTGTGTGAGTGAGTGAGTGAGTGAGTGTGAGTGAGTGAGTGAGTGAGTGAGTGAGTGAGTGAGTATGAGTGAGTGTGTGTGTGTGTGTGTGTGTGTGTGTGTGTGTGTGTGTGTGTGTGTGTGAGTGTGTGTGTGTATGAGTGAGTGTGTGTGAGTGTGTGTGTGTGTGCATGAGTATGAGTGAGTGTGAGTATGAATGAGTATGTGTGTGTGTGAGTGAGTGTGTGTGAGTGAGTGAGTATGAGTGTGTGTGTGAGTGTGTGTGTGTGTGTGTGTGTGTGTGTGTGTGTGTGTGTGTGTGTGTGTGTGTGTGAGTATGAGAGTGTGTGTGAGTGTGTGTGTGTGAGTGTGAGTGAGTGAGTGTGTGAGTATGAGTGAGTGAGTGTGTGTGAGTAAGTGTGTGAGTATGAGTAAGTGTGTGAGTATGAGTGTGTGAGTGAGTGAGTCTGAGTGTGTGTGTGTGTGTGTGTGTGTGAGTATGAGTGAGTGTGAGTATGAATGAGTATGTGTGTGTGAGTGAGTGTGTGTGAGTGTGTGTGGAGTGAGTGGTGAGTGAGTGAGTGAGTGATTGTGTGTGAGTGAGTATGAGTGTGTGAGTATGAGTAAGTGTGTGAGTATGAGTGTGTGTGAGTGGTGAGTGAGTGAGTGAGTGAGTGAGTGAGTGTGTGTGTGTGTGTGTGTGTGTGTGTGTGTGTGTGAGTGTGTGAGAGTGAGTGAGTATGAGTGTGTGTGTGAGTGTGTGTGTGAGTATGAGTAAGTGTGTGAGTATGAGTGTGTGTGTGTGTGTATGAGTGAGTACGTATGTGTAAGAGAGTGAGTGAGTGTGTGTATATATATCAGAGTGTGTGTGTAACTCAGATAGGAAAAGTACACACGGCTCAGGTCAGCTGGTAAGTGAGAGAGACTCTATTTTGGGTCTGATCACAGAGGAAGCTTCACTAACAGTCATTAATCCACTTCTCATTCGTAATCTATCATTAAAATGAGGCGGAATATGAAATATTTCAGAGTGGACAGTGTGTGTTTCAGCTTCTGTGTCTTCACTCAGAGCATGATGTGACCGACTCAACCGATGCGATCCACTCACTCATCTGTAATATCTTCAGTCATTTCTCTTCTCCAGTCTTGAGAATGTTTAGATATGAGGAAGAAGATTTTTTTTGCAATGCACAAATTGCATTTGAGTCATAAAAAAAGTGCAAATTCTCACCAGACCCGATGGTGTTTTGAAGCTGTTCGCTGTGCCCGTGTGCAGAAGAACATTGCAGAAAGGACATTGCTTTTATATTTTATTCTATTTACATCACAATAAAAAAAAACAGCGTGTTGAGCAGATATAAAGCGCTCGGCGCCTGCAGAGAGTCCATAATCATGAGCCAGCCGGAGAAATGCACCAAAACCTGCGCCTTAACACACACCTGGAGCGGCGCGGGGTCCTGAGCGTGACCGCACACACACACACACACACACACTCACGCTCATTCAGCAAACACACGACCGAACAGCTGCCTTTGATGCTTTAATGAAAGAGACGGTGCATAGGAGCGTACAGTTCTGTCCATATCTCCAGCGAAACATTTCATAAGGAGGAAAGCAACGGTGTCTAACGTAAACCGGGATAAACGCGATAATACAGTGTACACAACTTCCTGAAAGCATCCTTTAAATTGAAATCGGTCTCATAAAATTAAAATCACTTCAAAAGCGATGGGTTGGCTCCTCCGAGAGTCTGCAAACGACCAGTTCACAGCAGGCCACCAAGGTATGGATAAAGTGCTTCTCTTAACGTGACATTAAATAATTAAAGCAAAAGAAAACATCACATAATGGAGGACAGGAGATATATTCTTCAAGAGGACAGAACACGAGCTGAGAGAGAGAGAGAGAGAGAGAGAGAGAGAGAGAGAGAGAGAGAGAGAGAGAGAGAGAGAGAGAGAGAGAGAGAGAGAGAGAGAGAGAGAGAGAGAGAGAGAGAGAGAGAGAGAGAGAGAGAGAGAGAGAGAGAGAGAGAGAGAGAGAGAGAGAGAGAGAGAGAGAGAGAGAGAGAGAGAGAGAGAGAGAGAGAGAGAGAGAGAGAGAGAGAGAGAGAGAGAGAGACATACTGCATGGTGTAAGACCTACATGATGCAAAAGGGAATTTCACATTTTCATAATCTGAAGAAACAGACACAGTAAGACTTGTCGTTTAGTATCATAACACGGGTATCCGTGGGTCCGCTCCGGCCGGGTGTCCTGTGAGGACCGTCAGTCATTAGAAACAGCAGCAGTGTGATCTTACAGGATTCTTTCCAGGCCAGTCACCGGTCGAGTGTTTTTTTGTGAATAAATACATTCGGATTTAGTGTCAAGCTACTTGTTCTAATATAATGTACGTCCTAAAAAACAAACGAAAGATGGAGAGACGAACGGAGAGGAGATTTGTTCGGGGAAATGTTCGCTCCGAGTCGACGTTCTCCTCGTGGCCCCTCGAACTCAGTCCGCTCATCAAAGGGCAGACATTTTCTTCCAACAGTCGAGTGTGTGTGTGTGTGTGTGGGAGGAAAACAGCACCTTCCCTCATGGTATCCGTGGCAAAAGAAGGCGCTCTCCGTCCTGGGAGGATGCCACACACTGGGAGCGCCTGCAGACCCCTGAATGACAGCCGCCCGCGTCCTCTACGCAGAGAAAACAAACATGAACGGACAGAACAAAAGCCTGAGGGGTTTATACATATACTGTTAATTCATATATTCAGCATTGACAAAAATCAAGCAATTCATTAAAACAATATTTGTGTGCAATGTGTGTTTCTATGCTGATCAGAGCATCACGATAAGCTAACATCAGACCACTGAGAGACAGTTGCGACTTCAGGACTTTACATTAAGAGTTCACAATTTATTTATTGTTAATGATGCATAAATGATGCATAAAAATACATGCATAAAAATGCATTAATAAAATGCAATGATGCATAAAAATATATGCATTAAAAAGCATGCATAAAAATGCATAAATGACACATAAAATGCATAAATTATAAATAATGCATAAAAATAAATGTGTAAAAATGCATTCATGAAAACTGCATGAATGATACATAAAAATGCATAAATTATAAATAAAATGCATAAACTATAAATGATGCATAAAAATGCAATAATAAAAATGCATAAATTATGCATAAAATGCATGCATAAAAATTTAATTAAATTAAATTTCTTTAGCATTTTATATAATACAGATTGTTTCAAAGCAGCTTCACAGTAATAAGCAGGAATGGTGTATAAAAATGCATGCATAAATGATACAAAATGCATGCAGAAAAATGCAGAAATTATACATAAAATGCATAAATTATAAATGATGCAGAAAAATACATGCGTAAAAATGCAAAGATGCAGAAAAAATGTATGCATAAAATACATAACGCATGCCTAAAAATGCATGCATGAAAACATAAAAATGCATGAATGATGCATAATTTTTTTTAAATGCATGCATAATGCATAAATTATAAATAAAATGCATAAACTATAAATTATGCATAAGTGCAATAATAACAATGCATAAATTATGCATAAAATGTATGCATACAAAATGTAATAAAATACAATTTATATAGCATTTTATACAATACAGATTGTTTCAAAGCAGCTTCACAGTAATCCAAGAAAAATAAAAAAATAAAATGCTTCACTGAAGTTTGGATCCACAGGCATGTAGTCTTGATGTGACTAAATATGGCTGCAGGGAAATTCAGGAGTCCAAACACTGGCAATGGGAGCGGCTCGTGAACTAGAGCCAATATTGAACCAAGACAGCATCTGATCCTCAATAAACATGAGGTGACCCAGCAATCTCCAAAGAAACCGAGGCCATGGGAACCAACCGGGAAGTTAAACACGATTCTATGATCAACTTATCAGAAATAAAGCCTGTTTTCAGTCTAATAGTGTTTGGTGACACTGCTTCATGAAATTTAAAGGAAACGTGCCTCTAAAAGAAAAAAGAAGTCATGTACCCAACATCATATCATTCCAAACCGTATGACTTTCTTTCCACTGTGGAACACAAAAGAGGAAGTTTAGCCGTATGTCCATGCTGCTCTTTATAACTCAAGCACACTGGGAAAGGATCAGTCCATCAAAATGTGCCGTGTTTATGGAAAAACATACATGAGACGTAAGAGATAGAGAAAGCACAGTCAACATACGTGCAAAACATTTACTTTCATCTCCCACAGAAGAAAAAGAAGTCATTTGGACTTTAAAACAAATTCCATTAAGACAGTAAGGAAGAATCCCTGAAGAAACGAACACAAGGCCTCTGTTCTGATCCAGACATACAGGTTTAGAAACGTACAGATTGGTCCTGTAAACAGTCCACCCACAGGTAGAAGCCTAAAACCAGATAAGCCAAACAACAACAGATGCCGTGCTGGTGAGCGCTTGTGTGAAGGGAGATTCACACAGCTCAGGTTTAAACAGCACAAAGACATTCGCTTCTGCAGAGACACATCAGGCAAGAAAGTCTCACGCACACACAAAGGGTCCAGAACAGAAGCACGAAGGGTCCAGAACTGAAACACGAAGGGTCCTGAACTGAAGCACGAAGGGTCCAGAACTGAAGCACGAAGGGTCCAGAACTGAAGCACGAAAGGTCCTAAACTGAAGCACGAAGGGTCCAGAACCGAAGCACGAAGGGTCCAGAACCGAAGCACGAAGGGTCCAGAACTAAAGCAACCAAGGGTCCAGAACAGAAGCACCAAGGGTCCTGAACTGAAGCACGAAGGGTCCAGAACTGAAGCACCAAGGGTCCTGAACTGAAGCACCAAGGGTCCTGAACTGAAGCACCAAGGGTCCTGAACTGAAGCAGAAGGGTCCAGAACTAAAGCACCAAGGGTCCTGAACTGAAGCACGTAAGGTCCTAAACTGAAGCACCAAGGGTCCTGAACTGAAGCACCAAGGGTCCTGAACTGAAGCACCAAGGGTCCTGAACTGAAGCACCAAGGGTCCTGAACTGAAGCACGAAGGGTCCAGAACTAAAGCACCAAGGGTCCTGAACTGAAGAACCAAGGGTCCTGAACTGAAGCACCAAGGGTCCAGAACTGAAGCACCAAGGGTCCAGAACAGAAGCACCAAGGGTCCTGAACTGAAGCACCAAGGGTCCTGAACTGAAGCACGAAGGGTCCAGAACTAAAGCACAAAGGGTCCAGAACTAAAGCAACCAAGGGTCCAGAACAGAAGCACCAAGGGTCCTGAACTGAAGCAAAGGGTCCAGAACTGAAGCACCAAGGGTCCTGAACTGAAGCACCAAGGGTCCTGAACTGAAGCACCAAGGGTCCTGAACTGAAGCACGAAGGGTCCAGAACTAAAGCACCAAGGGTCCTGAACTGAAGCACGTAAGGTCCTAAACTGAAGCACCAAGGGTCCTGAACTGAAGCACCAAGGGTCCTGAACTGAAGCACCAAGGGTCCTGAACTGAAGCACCAAGGGTCCTGAACTGAAGCACGAAGGGTCCAGAACTAAAGCACCAAGGGTCCTGAACTGAAGAACCAAGGGTCCAGAACTGAAGCACCAAGGGTCCAGAACTGAAGAACCAAGGGTCCAGAACAGAAGCACCAAGGGTCCTGAACTGAAGCACCAAGGGTCCTGAACTGAAGCACGAAGGGTCCAGAACTAAAGCACCAAGGGTCCAGAACTGAAGCACCAAGGGTCCAGAACTGAAGCACCAAGGGTCCAGAACTGAAGCACGAAGGGTCCAGAACTGAAGCACCAAGGGTCCTGAACTGAAGCACCAAGGGTCCTGAACTGAAGCACCAAGGGTCCTGAACTGAAGCACAAGGGTCCTGAACTGAAGCACCAAGGGTCCAGAACTGAAGCACCAAGGGTCCAGAACAGAAGCACCAAGGGTCCAGAACAGAAGCACCAAGGGTCCAGAACTGAAGCACCAAGGGTCCTGAACTGAAGCACCAAGGGTCCTGAACTGAAGCACCAAGGGTCCTGAACTGAAGCACCAAGGGTCCTGAACTGAAGCACCAAGAGTCCAGAACTGAAGCACGAAGGGTCCAGAACTGAAGCACCAAGGGTCCTGAACTGAAGCACCAAGGGTCCTGAACTGAAGCACCAAGGGTCCAGAACAGAAGCACCAAGGGTCCTGAACTGAAGCACGAAGGGTCCAGAACTGAAGCACGAAGGGTCCAGAACTGAAGCACCAAGGGTCCTGAACTGAAGCACCAAGGGTCCTGAACTGAAGCACCAAGGGTCCTGAACTGAAGCACGAAGGGTCCAGAACTGAAGCACCAAGGGTCCTGAACTGAAGCACCAAGGGTCCAGAACAGAAGCACCAAGGGTCCTGAACTGAAGCACCAAGGGTCCTGAACTGAAGCACGAAGGGTCCAGAACTAAAGCACCAAGGGTCCTGAACTGAAGAACCAAGGGTCCTGAACTGAAGCACCAAGGGTCCTGAACTGAAGCACCAAGGGTCCAGAACTGAAGCACCAAGGGTCCTGAACTGAAGCACCAAGGGTCCTGAACTGAAGCACCAAGGGTCCTGAACTGAAGCACCAAGGGTCCTGAACTGAAGCACCAAGGGTCCAGAACTGAAGCACCAAGGGTCCAGAACTGAAGCACCAAGGGTCCAGAACAGAAGCACCAAGGGTCCTGAACTGAAGCACCAAGGGTCCAGAACTGAAGCACCAAGGGTCCAGAACAGAAGCACCAAGGGTCCAGAACTGAAGCACCAAGGGTCCAGAACTGAAGCACCAAGGGTCCAGAACAGAAGCACCAAGGGTCCTGAACTGAAGCACCAAGGGTCCTGAACTGAAGCACGAAGGGTCCAGAACTGAAGCACCAAGGGTCCAGAACTGAAGCACCAAGGGTCCTGAACTGAAGCACGAAGGGTCCAGAACTGAAGTACCAAGGGTCCTGAACTGAAGTACCAAGGGTCCTGAACTGAAGCACGAAGGGTCCTGAACTGAAGCACCAAGGGTCCAGAACTGAAGCACCAAGGGTCCAGAACTGAAGCACCAAGGGTCCAGAACTGAAGCACCAAGGGTCCAGAACTAAAGTATTCTTTGGGTTTAAAGGGTAAGATCACCCAAAAATGCAAATGCTCTCATCAGTTACTCAACCTCATGTCATTCAAACCCATAAGACTAACAAATGCAATTATTTTAGAATCTCTTTATGAGCGTTTTGAAGTTGGGTGAAGAGACTTTCAATGGAAGGATTAAAAATCTTTATTTGTTCTGAAGATGAATGAAAGTCTTATGGGATTAGAACAACGTTAGGATGAGTAAATGAGAGATTTTACTGCCATCCCTTTAACATAAGCCAAGTCTCCATCCACTTTCTCCACTGCTTGTTATCGACAAAGGGAATATTTAATAAATCTGTCTCCATCCAATGGGCCTTTTACTGATGAAATGGTGTGTGTAATGATGTCATCCCTAAAAAAGAGGAGTAGATTGTTGACAAAACATCAACCAGTGTTTGGACTCCTGAATTGGATTCCCATACATCGTTTCAGGAATAATCGCAAATGAAATCACATCTTTCACAACCCTAATGCAGAGAGATTAGGCTATTACTACATTATGAGACTTTAATCAGAAGATCATGGCGAAGCCCATGGGTTTGGACAGGCGGCAGTACTGGTACTGTAAAACTCTTCAGCATAAGCCTTGAACATGCAGTCACATGACGAGAACACATTCAGATCATTCACACCAAAAACAGATATTCGCTCTGGTTTCAGAGTCAATAACATCAAAATGAGCTGATGCAGGGAAACTGCATGATTCAACGTGTCCTGAACATGCTTTATATTAAGAGCTTCAGAATAACTGTTAGGATTTAAAGCAGCGTGGCCCGTCAGATGCTCTGAGAGATACACTTGCGGTGTTTAATGCGTTTGAGATGTGGTGCTTTCCTCAGTGCATAGCTTACATTTCACAGGAATATTCTCCATCTGTAAATGTTAGAAAGTCATGAAAATATGTCCATTTTGCTGTCAGGAGAGGATGAGCCTTCTGCATGTGAACCTCCACTAAACTTCAGGCTTCCGTGAATGCGCGCCAAACAGACGGAGCGCAACAGGAACGCAATAATTCTGACTGAAATATACATCAAAATATTGGTTGTTGGACAATAAATGTGCCATATGTGGAATTTTAGACCTACAAGCAAGTATATTTCATGAAAGTGACCTTTATAATGGGGTAATCAAATACAGGCAAATATGCTTATGTTGTTATTTTTAGTTTAGTGAAATATTAATTTTGTTTTTAGCTTGTAATGTTAGAATGTGATTTGAACTGCACATAATATACACTCACCTAAAGGATTATTAGGAACACCTGTTTAATTTCTCATTAATGCAATTATCTAATCAGCCAATCACATGGCAGTTGCTTCAGTGCATTTAGGGGTGTGGTCCTGGTCAAGACAATCTCCTGAACTCCAAACTGAATGTCAGAATGGGAAAGAAAGGGGATTTAAGCAATTTTGAGCGTGGCATGGTTGTTGGTGCCAGACGGGCTGGTCTGAGTATTTCACAATCTGCTCAGTTACTGGGATTTTCACACTCAACCATTTCTAGGGTTTACAAAGAATGGTGTGAAAAGGGAAAAACATCCAGTATGCGGCAGTCCTGTGGGAGAAAATGCCTTGTTGATGCTAGAGGTCAGAGGAGAATGGGCCGACTGATTCAAGCTGATAGAAGAGCAACTTTGACTGAAATAACCACTCGTTACAACCGAGGTATGCAGCAAAGCATTTGTGAAGCCTGGTCTGAAAAATGTTGCCTGGTCTGATGAGTCTGGATTTCTGTTGAGACATTCAGATGGTAGAGTCAGAATTTGGCGTAAACAGAATGAGAACATGGATCCATCATGCCTTGTTCCCACTGTGCAGGCTGGTGGAGGTGGTGTAATGGTGTGGGGGATGTTTTCACTGTGCAGGCTGGTGGTGGTGGTGGTGTAATGGTGTGGGGATGTTTTCACTGTGCAGGCTGGTGGTGGTGGTGGTGTAATGGTGTGGGGGTGTTTTCACTGTGCAGGCTGGTGGAGGTGGTGTAATGGTGTGGGGGGTGTTTTCACTGTGCAGGCTGGTGGTGGTGGTGTAATGGTGTGAGGATGTTTTCACTGTGCAGGCTGGTGGTGGTGGTGTAATGGTGTGGGGATGTTTTCACTGTGCAGGCTGGTGGAGGTGGTGTAATGGTGTGGGGGGTGTTTTCACTGTGCAGGCTGGTGGTGTAATGGTGTGGGGATGTTTTCACTGTGCAGGCTGGTGGTGGTGGTGTAATGGTGTGGGGATGTTTTCACTGTGCAGGCTGGTGGAGGTGGTGTAATGGTGTGGGGATGTTTTCACTGTGCAGGCTGGTGGTGGTGGTGTAATGGTGTGGGGATGTTTTCACTGTGCAGGCTGGTGGTGGTGGTAATGGTGTGGGGATGTTTTCACTGTGCAGGCTGGTGGTGGTGGTGTAATGGTGTGGGGGTGTTTTCACTGTGCAGGCTGGTGGTGGTGGTGTAATGGTGGGGATGTTTTCACTGTGCAGGCTGGTGGTGGTGGTGTAATGGTGTGGGGATGTTCCCACTGTGCAGGCTAGTGGTGGTGGTGTAATGGTGTGGGGATGTTTTCACTGTGCAGGCTGGTGGTGGTGTAATGGTGTGGGGGATGTTCCCACTGTGCAGGCTGGTGGTGGTGTAATGGTGTGGGGGGGGTTTTCACTGTGCAGGCTGGTGGTGGTGGTGTAATGGTGTGGGGGATGTTTTCACTGTGCAGGCTGGTGGTGGTGGTGTAATGGTGTGGGGGTGTTTTCACTGTGCAGGCTGGTGGTGGTGGTGTAATGGTGTGGGGATGTTTTCACTGTGCAGGCTGGTGGTGGTGGTGTAATGGTGTGGGGATGTTTTCACTGTGCAGGCTGGTGGTGGTGGTGTAATGGTGTGGGGATGTTTTCACTGTGCAGGCTGGTGGTGGTGGTGTAATGGTGTGGGGGATGTTTTCACTGTGCAGGCTGGTGGTGGTGGTGTAATGGTGTGGGGATGTTTTCTTGGCACACTTTAGGCCCCTTAGTGCCAATTGGGCATGGTTTAAATGCCACGGCCTACCTGAGCATTGTTTCTGACCATGTCCATCCCTTTATGACCACCATGTGCCCATCCTCTGATGGCTACTTCCAGCAGGATAATGCTCCATGTCACAAAGCTCCAATCATTTCAAATTGGTTTCTTGAACATGACAATGAGTTCACTGAACTAAAATGGCCCCCACAGTCACCAGATCTCAACCCAATAGAGCATCTTTGGGATGAGGTGGAACGGGAGCTTCATGCCCTGGATGTGCATCCCACAAATCTCCATCAACTGCAAGATGCTATCCTATCAATATGGGCCGACATTTCTAAAGAATGCTTTCAGCTCCTTGTTGAATCAATGCCACGTAGAATTAAGGCAGTTCTGAAGGTGAAAGGGTCAAACACAGTATTAGTGTGTGCTCCTAATAATCCTTTAGGGGAGTTTATGTCATAGCCTACATTTCATTCATGATATTTATTTATAGCCCTCAATAGCTATGTTTCCATCCAAATATGCGAATTTAACCAATGCGCAAATTTGCAATATCGCATAAAATATTTGCGAATAAAGCACCGTTTCCATCCAATGAGTGGAAGAGAACATAATCGTCACTTCCTGATAAACTGCCGCTAAAACATACCTCAGAAACACAGGAGAAGCCACCATATATAATCATTTACGTATATAATATATTATTTGCGTCTCAGAGTGTGCAGATGAAACGCAATAAACTTGTCTTGCTTTCGGAGGCAGATGCTGCTGTTTGGGATCGCAGTCAGACTTCTAGATTTCCCGCTTTGTTAGTTCAGTTATGCTGTTGCATCGTGCAAAGTCACATGAGTTTGTTTTATGCACATTGAGGAATTTATTCGGTAAATGCATTTTCATTTCAGTTTATGCACATGTCTTTGTATCGGATGGAAAAGTTATCCAACTCAAATGAGTGCATAAGTTTATTATGCGCATCTTGCCGTTTCTATTCAGCAGTTTTTGATGCGATATCCTAAAATGCACATAAAAATAGGTGGATGGAAACATAGCTAAGATCACCTATATGTTTCAATATTTTTAGGACATCATTGGAAAGGATGTGAAATAAAATTCGTATTAAAAAAATACAGATTTGTTTTTATCAAATAGGCCTAAATGTACAAAATACAGTTATATATGCTGTGTATCGCCATTTAAAGGTGCTCTAGAATGAAAAGTTGAGTTAACCTTGTCAAAGTGAAATAACAAGAGTTCAGCACATGGAAATCACATACAGTGAGTTTCAAACACCATTGCCTCCTCCTTCATATGTAAATCTTGTTTGTGAAAAACACCACAGAAAAATAGGTGAATCTCAACATATAGCCATCGATGATGCAATCGGTGGGGTCATTAATATGCACGCCCCCAACAACTATATTCCTGCAAGCAGTGAGTAGTGTTTTTATCCACTTATTGACTATCAAAACAATTTCTGATTAAATTGAAAGTTTTTAGAGAGACAGCATTGTCTAGATAATGCAAGATGCTAATACAGTAACAATAGGAAGCTCCAAGTACCATACATAACTAGTCACTGCGTACATTGTGACTATATAAACATGCAATATCGTTTTTATGAAAAAAGACGAGTCTAAAATGTAGTTTAAAAAATAAAAACTTGAACAAAAAGCACTGGTTTTGGTTTTGTCGGGAGGAAAAGAGGAGCTTTCGAGTCTTCGTGCTTGTGGTTGCCAGAGTTCAGTCATTTTAATCCCCCAATCAGAGCTTTTCTGTGAAAAGAACACGTATTCTATCCGGTGTTTTACCTAAACATGTGCAATCTGGCAACCATATGCACGCGAGCTCTCTCTCTCTCACTCGCGTGAGCGGTGATCTGACAACACCAATAAACAAGTAATCTGCATTTGAGCGATCTCCATTTGAGATGTTTAAAGTGTCATCCAGTCGATCGGTGTTCTCTCAGGACTCATGAGCTGGTTGTGCTGTTTGTGATTGTGTTAGCTGAACAACTGCACTTGTGTGAGCTGCGGAAATAAGCCAATCAGAGCAGAGCTCATCATTAATATTCATGACCCATCCAAATAAGGAAAAAACCGAGCTTTACATCCTGGGCACAATTTCTAGGGTTGTAAATGGACCTGTAAAACTGTATCTGGACAATTTTTGCCCTTAAATAAGCCACACACACTCTATGTAGATATCAGAGAACAATTTAAAATATTGTTTCAAATCTTTCTAGGGCACCTTTAACCAAAAAATACAGATATATGATTTTTTGGCCATATCGCCCAGACCTAGTGACGCCACATTTATTTGCGTTAAAGCACTTTCATTCAACAAAAAGGGTTTCCAAACTAGTTTTTCACTCCATTAAGTATCGACATTTATACACTAAAGTTAAACGGAAAAGGATTGTGTTAACATCTGCAAAAAATGATCCATAATTGGCATTTAAATCAGCGATTTTGATATTTTTTTGGTGCAAAAAATGGATGTAAACCTGGCTAGTGTAGTGCCAAGCAGAGAGAGACTCACCTAGGTTTCACAGTGAGCCAGTAGAGATGTGATTTCAGCGCTCATGTGTCCCACCGCCTTGGCAGCCTCCATGATGGCACGGCGGTACATCCCTTTCTTTTTGCGATTGAAGCGTGACCTGAAGAATTCGCGGAACGGTGACAGTTTGGCAACCGAGAGTTGGGAGGTGGTGGGGGAACCGAACCAGGACACTTTCGCCTCGGGCCAAGGAGCATCAACCTCGCCTTCTTCCCTACGAGTACCGCTAATACTGAGTATCCGAGCAGGCCACCAAGGGAAGCCGTGGATCTTCCCCCAGACAACATCCCCTACTGTCACGGCGTGACCTTCCTCGGTCACACACTTAGTCATGCTGCGCGTGTGGAGCCGTACGGTTAGGGGCGGAACGGTCTTGCTTTCCCCTTGAGAGGAAGACGACACGGAGATGTCGTCTCCCGGAGCGAGATCGCACAGTTCTGGAGACGTGCCGTCCGAGCTGAACGACTTGGACTCGTCTAGGCTGTCGCTACTGCACACGGAGAGGCTGGAAGAGTCTGCTTTCCTCTTCCGGAAGTTAATGAGTAAGGTCAGGTCGCCGTGCCGTTCGACTTCCTCGCCTGACCAAAGTTCCAGCGAGTTCTTCTCAGCACCGTCCTCGGATTGAGAGTTGGGAACTCTGGGACTTCTTCTCCGGGCACCGCCGACCAGCTCTGCCTCGTACATGGACACCTGCTCCGCTCCGTCAGCCCGGGATCTTAAGCGGATCTTGGGCGACGTGGCCTCCGGACTAGCCAACTTTGGGAGCTTGAGTTTGGGAATGGAAATGGTAAGACCGGTTCGAATAGTGTCCATTGGCGGGTGCACGACTTTCTGCGATTCCTTGGAGGCGTCTCTTTGTCCGTGGCCGTTCTGCAACAACTGTTTCGGACAGAAGGGTTTGACAGAGCCGTGTACTCTCGAGGGGATCTTTATTACCTCACCTTTCCCTTGTGGAGTGCTATAGGAGATCTTAATCACAGGACTGTGGGGAATGATGGCCCCTCCGGGAAACTTCTCATCGTCTTTCTTGTCCTTTCGAAAGCGTTTGCTGTCGTACACCATTGAGTCCTCTCTCCTCTTCGACTCTTTGTTGTTGCTGTCCCCGTCGTCCTTCCTCTTGGTCGGAGTTGCTTTAGTGTCCTCGTCTTCTTGAGGTGCGTTCTCTTTCCTGGACATCTTGGGCACCGTTGGTCCATCTTTGCTGTCCTCATCGCTGTTTAGTGTGTTCTTACATTTCTCGCACAACACCTGCCGAGGTCTCAGTCGGATTGTGCTCATGGTCATCCGCCCAGGCTCTCGACTTCGTCTTTTCTTCCTCTTGATTGGACGAGGTGGCGGTTGAGGAACCCACTGGTTGTATGTGTGCCGGACCCACACGGGCTGCGGGAAGGGCGCGCCCTCAAAGTACGGAGGGTACGTCGGCTGGCCCGGCTGTAGCGGGATGGGCACAGGGGCCGGAGGTGCCTCCGCTGGCTCCGTGTTCTCATCTTTTGGTTGTGGTGAAGGCTGACTAACGGGTTTAGAAGAAGCCTCTTCACTTGAGACTTCACAGTCCGGTCTCAATATGAGGCTCTCTTCTGATTTTCCAACAACGTCTGGAATGCAAAACAGCCCAGTCCTACGGATGAGAATCAAGAGGGAAACATAAGAGCCAGGCACCTTCACAGTAACAGAATCAGAGTAATGGGATGTCAAATATACCAAATCTTGGAAATTTTGGAAACTTATTTTCTCCGTAGTGAGACACACATAAATAGCGATGAAGGCCAGAATATGAGATGTCAGATGTGTATTGACAGTAATCTCTGTTTTGTAGAGGAGGGTCAATGACCACCTGAGATCTGGAGCCAAATCACAGCGGTGTTAACATGACTTTACAAAGATGGCAGCATCATTATTGTGTTCTCACACAGAGATTGGCAGATCTATTAGTGAAATCTTTATCAATCTGTGTCTCATTATATGCCAACGTTGACTGCTCAAACATGGGGAATAAGCACTTCTTGTGTTTCTTTGACTCAAGTTTGCATCCCTGTAACTCCAGAAGTTTTAAAGATATCTCAATATCCTTCTAGATTCTGGTTCTTATCAAACATTTCTTTGGGCATCTTCATTTTAAAGCCCCAATATGGTTCAATCCCAGAGATATGGAGTTCTCAATGTGGCTCCATGAGCAATTTGGTCAACTGTCGGTATCTCCACCTACGTGACCTTACCGCCTACGATTTCATACCGCGTGACCTTTCCGAAGTGATGACGTCATACGCCGTAAAGAATCAACACCGAAGTCGAGCATTTGAGGTTAAAAATTATATAAATGTTTATTTTTCTTTGAAAATGTCTGAAGGTTTGTCTAGATAAGACCCTATACCTCGTCTGGGATCGTGCAGAGCTATCAGGAAATGTTCATTTTGAAGTGAATTAATCCTAAGTATGAAATGTCAATACAATGTTTAATAAGTTTGAGATATTTTCGTACTTTCAGTACAATGAAAATTATAAAATGAGCAGATGAATTAGATGTTAATTTAATTTAAAATAACATAAATTATGTTTTTTGTTTTTAGTTTGCAATAACAATCCTGCTATGATGGTGCAGAAACTCACATCAGCGTTAAATGTCCTTATTTTTAACATTCTCTCTGTTGCAAAACACTTGAACTGAAAGACACGATTAATCATTTCTAATGGCAAGCTGACTCTTGACCGGAAAAACTAGTTAGTGAAGCAGTCATATCGTGCACCATAACCACACCTATGTTTTCATAACCTTTCAAATACCGCAGGAATCATTGCCAGAACTCTTAACGGGGCATTAATCTTAGAGTCTGTTATGTTAGGAATTCAAAAGTCGGCTGAATTTCACAAAAACATGGTCACATTTCAAGAATACAAAGTAATAAAGAAAATTTTAGCACAACTGTTATTATTTGTATTGTGATATGCAATTACTGTTTATTACTAGACATGGAGATTCTCTTTATGTTGCATATTTGCGTGTAACAAAACAACTGCTACATACAAAATCAAGACAAGTTGTGTGTTTAAAATCCCACTGGAGTCTTAAGGTGAGTCTGTGTAAGCCAAAGCACTGAAGCGCTGTCAGAAAGCACAGACAAAGAGACCAACGGGACAGGGCCGGAACCCCACCTCTCTGAACAAAAACAATCCCATAAACCACCGGGGACCAGGGAGAGGGCCAAGAGATTTGGTTGTTTTCACATGCAGCCCTGAAATCTGATTGTGTCGGGATTATCAATTAAACCTTCGAAGGAAGTCCTACGGGTAACAGAGGCAGAAGCCCTCCGGCAATAAACACCAATCATTTGAGAGATGTTTGATGAAAAATAAAACGCCCACCCCTGAAGCCACAATAACTACAGCGTCTACTATCAGTATCCAGAGTGAGAAACATTTCACTGCGTAATTACAAATATATATATACAGCTGGGACAATGAGCGACTAGATGCTATTTAAACTCTCCCAGACGGTTCAGATGAAACGCGAGCTGACTGCACACTGCTTACTATTTTTTGACAAAACAGGCATGATTCTATGATAAACGCTTCAAACTGAGGTGTAGAAACGAATTTAAGATTTAATAATTGAGTAGGAAAAGAGTCAGTCTCATGTCACTTAGATGAAAGGAATTTCATAAAAAAATAAATGGGAATTATGTGAATGGGAAACCAACGTGATTGGCATTATCATACTGTATTATGCCAACTGCATTTATGACAAAAGGGTTCATTTGTGTTTTAAAGGGGACTAAGGCGATCATGAATTAGTGCACACATTACAGTGTTTATCATAGTTTTTAGGGGTTAGGTGAAAATTTAAATTGCTAAAGCCGTCCTATGGGCCCAGTGATGTAAACTAACATAACCTATGGTAAAGTATCAACGCTTATTTTCCATTTATAAATGAGGTAGTTCAATTTAACACTGTGTGTTCATTCGTCACACTGGAAATGAAAGGTTAAACGCAGTGCATTGTGGGACACAGTATGTAGTGTGCTCAGCAAGTGCACTAGATCAGGGGTTTTCAAACTGGGGTCCGGAGACATCCAAGGGGCCGCAAGAGAGGGACAGGGGGTCCGGGGAAAAGTCTAGAAAAAAACAACAATATAAATAATAACAATTTTATTTAAAAATTGGACAGTGATTGGGTTAAATGTTTGCACATCATGCTGGGTAAGTTTTATTTAACCCAACAATTGTTTATAAATTACTATATGGCTGGCTTAAAATGAACCCAAAATGGATCCAAACTAAAAATGGAAATTAAAAATCAGACACATAAGTACTAGAGGCAACAATAATAAGCAAAAGGTGAACATTTATTAATAAGCCATTTAATAAATGTTGATTGTTTAAATATGATTCATTAAACTTATTAGTTCATTTATTACACATTATAAATGTTAATTTCCATCATACTTTGGGTTCATTTTATGCAATACAGTAATTTTTAAACAATAGCTGAGTTAAATAAAACCACCCACCAGGTTGAGCAAACATTTAACCCAACCGCTGGGTTACAACAGCCCAACCGCTGGGGCTAAAAGGGCTCAACCGCTGGGGCTAAAAGGGCTCAACCGCTGGGGCTAAAAGGGCTCAACCGCTGGGTTACAACAGCCCAACCGCTGGGGCTAAAAGGGCTCAACCGCTGGGGCTAAAAGGGCTCAACCGCTGGGTTACAACAGCCCAACCGCTGGGGCTAAAAGGGCTCAACCGCTGGGTTACAACAGCCCAACCGCTGGGGCTAAAAGGGCTCAACCGCTGGGTTACAACAGCCCAACCGCTGGGGCTAAAAGGGCTCAACCGCTGGGGCTAAAAGGGCTCAAACGCTGGGGCTAAAACGTCCCAACCGCTGGGGCGAAAACATCCCAACCGCTGGGGCTAAAGGGCTCAACGCTGGGTTACAACAGCCCAACCGCTGGGGCTAAAAGGGCTCAACCGCTGGGGCTAAAACGTCCCAACCGCTGGGGCTAAAGGGTTCAACGCAGGGTTACAACAGCCCAACCGCTGGGGCTAAAAGGTCCCAACCGCTGGGGCTAAAAGGTCCCAACCGCTGGGGCTAAAAGGTCCCAACCGCTGGGGCTAAAACGGCCCAACCGCTGGGCTAAAACGGCCCAACCGCTGGGCTTAAACGGCTCAATCACTGGGGCTAAACGGCCCAACCGCTGGGTTACAACGGCCTAACCGCTGGGCTAAAACGGCCCAACCGCTGGGGCTAAAACGGCCCAACCGCTGGGGCTAAAACGGCCCAACCGCTGGGGCTAAAACGGCCCAACCGCTGGGGCTAAAACGGCCCAACCGCTGGGGCTAAACGCCCAACCGCTGGGGCTAAACAGCCCAACCGCTGGGGCTAAAACGGCCCAACCGCTGGGGCTAAACGCCCAACCGCTGGGGCTAAACGCCCAACCGCTGGGGCTAAACGCCCAACCGCTGGGGCTAAACGCCCAACCGCTGGGGCTAAGCCCCAACCGCTGGGGCTAAACGCCCAACCGCTGGGGCTAAACGCCCAACCGCTGGGGCTAAACGCCCAACCGCTGGGGCTAAACGCCCAACCGCTGGGGCTAAAACGGCCCAACCGCTGGGGCTAAAACGGCCCAACCGCTGGGGCTAAAACGGCCCAACCGCTGGGGCTAAAACGGCCCAACCGCTGGGGCTAAAACGGCCCAACCGCTGGGGCTAAAACGGCCCAACCGCTGGGGCTAAAACGGCCCAACAGCTGGGTTTGCCATTTTCAACCCAACTTGGGTCGTTTTTAACCCAGCATTTTTAAAAGTGTATACTAAATACATTACTACACTGAGGAGAAAATATATAATAATGTAACAAACTAATTTTAGATTTATAATATTATTATTTTGTGTTTATGAAAGACAGATGCCTTATAAATTTCAGGATGGGGGTCCCTCACACAGGAAGGATCATATTTGGGGGTCCGTGGCATCTAAAAGATTGAAACCCCTGCACTAGATCATCCGAGTGTGATATTCTGAGCACAGAGCAATACGTCCAAGGACAGCGTGAGCGAGCGATGAAGATGATTCACTCCAGAAGCTTCCCGGCAGGACGTGATTCACCATGACACCACAGGAACATTTAACAAATG
>CM040927.1:39905696-39920696 GCA_023029165.1 Gobiocypris rarus | reverse complement strand
CTGAACTCACAGCAGTCTTTCAGTGGTTTGATTGGTTGCTGCTGTCATTTTGTTGCCTAATATTTGTGTCTAAAGCTGTAAAATTGATCAGCACTGCAAATAAAATCATCTTCTTCCTCAGTGTTTCCGTCTGTTCCCCAGCACAAATATCGAAACATCCTTAAATCAGGACACGTTTACTGGAGAAGAGCAATGACTGCAATGAGATCATAAGAAGGTATAATTAATGCATTCAAAATCTTTTATAATGCATTATAAATACAGGCTTTAAGCAATTTTTCTGACCTCTTTGGCAGATCATTTTTCAGAAAACGAGTGAATCCTTACAGTGGGGGTGTGTGATCATAACCAGGATCCAGGTTCAAACAGGTGTTCCGCAGGGATACCAAAGAACCATTTCTGATTCCCAGAAGAACCTTCCACTGGTCAGTTCAAAGGAACACTTAGTGTGAAGAACATTTTAATAATCTAAAGAACCTGTTTCCACTATAAAGAAGCTTTAGTGCAATGGAAAGATTCTATAGATGTTAAAGGTTCTTCATCGATAGGGTCAGTTCCCATAGAACGCATGTTTCCATTCCACTGCGCTGTTTTCCCATTGTTTTCTGACGTATTTAAAAGTTGCACTCGTGGCAGAGGTTAGTGAGTAGCAGAGGTTAGAGAGTAGCAGAGGTTAGTCAGTGACAGGGGTTAGTGAGTAGCAGAGGTTAGTGAGTAGCAGAGGTTAGTGAGTAGCAGAGGTTAGAGAGTGACAGAGGTTAGTCAGTGACAGAGGTTAGTGAGTAGCAGAGGTTAGTGAGTAGCAGAGGTTAGTGAGTAGCAGAGGTTAGTGAGTAGCAGAGGTTAGTGAGTAGCAGAGGTTAGTGAGTAGCAGAGGTTAGTGAGTAGCAGAGGTTAGTCAGTGACAGAGGTTAGTGAGTAGCAGAGGTTAGTGAGTAGCAGAGGTTAGTGAGTAGCAGAGGTTAGAGAGTAGCAGAGGTTAGTGAGTAGCAGAGGTTAGTGAGTAGCAGAGGTTAGTGAGTAGCAGAGGTTAGTGAATAGCAGAGGTTAGTGAGTAGCAGAAGTTAGTGGCAGAGGTTAGTGAGTAGCAGAGGTTAGTGAGTAGCAGAGGTTAGTTAGTGACAGAGGTTAGTGAGTAGCAGAGGTTAGTCAGTGACAGAGGTTAGTGAGTAGCAGAGGTTAGTCAGTGACAGAGGTTAGTCAGTGACAGAGGTTAGTGAGTAGCAGAGGTTAGTCAGTGACAGAGGTTAGTGAGTAGCAGAGGTTAGTCAGTGACAGAGGTTAGTCAGTGACAGAGGTTAGTGAGTAGCAGAGGTTAGTGAGTAGCAGAGGTTAGTCAGTGACAGAGGTTAGTGAGTAGCAGAGGTTAGTCAGTGACAGAGGTTAGTGAGTAGCAGAGGTTAGTGAGTAGCAGAGGTTAGAGAGTAGCAGAGGTTAGTGAGTAGCAGAGGTTAGTGAGTAGCAGAGGTTAGTGAGTGGCAGAGGTTAGTGAGTGGCAGAGGTTAGTGAGTAGCAGAGGTTAGTGAGTAGCAGAGGTTAGAGAGTAGCAGAGGTTAGTCAGTGACAGAGGTTAGTGAGTAGCAGAGATTAGTTAGTGACAGGGGTTAGTGAGTAGCAGAGGTTAGTCAGTGACAGAGGTTAGTGAGTAGCAGAGGTTAGTCAGTGACAGGGGTTAGTGAGTAGAAGAGGTTAGTCAGTGACAGAGGTTAGTGAGTAGCAGAGGTTAGTGAGTAGCAGAGGTTAGTCAGTGACAGAGGTTAGTCAGTGACAGAGGTTAGTCAGTGACAGAGGTTAGTTAGTGGCAGAGGTTAGTGAGTAGCAGAGGTTAGTCAGTGACAGAGGTTAGTGAGTAGCAGAGGTTAGGGAGTAGCAGAGGTTAGTGAGTAGCAGAGGTTAGTGAGTAGCAGAGGTTAGTGAGTAGCAGAGGTTAGTCAGTGACAGGGGTTAGTGAGTGCAGAGGTTAGTGAGTAGCAGAGGTTAGTGAGTAGCAGAGGTTAGTTAGTAGCAGAGGTTAGTGAGTATCAGAGGTTAGTTAGTAGCAGAGGTTAGTGAGTAGCAGAAGTTAGTGGCAGAGGTTAGTGAGTAGCAGAGGTTAGTGAGTAGCAGAGGTTAGTGAGTAGCAGAGGTTAGTGAGTAGCAGAGGTTAGTCAGTGACAGAGGTTAGTGAGTAGCAGAGGTTAGTCAGTGACAGAGGTTAGTGAGTAGCAGAGGTTAGTCAGTGACAGAGGTTAGTCAGTGACAGAGGTTAGTGAGTAGCAGAGGTTAGTCAGTGACAGAGGTTAGTGAGTAGCAGAGGTTAGTCAGTGACAGAGGTTAGTCAGTGACAGAGGTTAGTGAGTAGCAGAGGTTAGTGAGTAGCAGAGGTTAGTGAGTAGCAGAGGTTAGTGAGTAGCAGAGGTTAGAGTAGCAGAGGTTAGTGAGTAGCAGAGGTTAGTGAGTAGCAGAAGTTAGAGAGTAGCAGAGGTTAGTGAGTAGCAGAGGTTAGTCAGTGACAGAGGTTAGTGAGTAGCAGAGGTTAGTGAGTAGCAGAGGTTAGTGAGTAGCAGAGATTAGTTAGTGACAGGGTTAGTGAGTAGCAGAGGTTAGTCAGTGACAGAGGTTAGTGAGTAGCAGAGATTAGTCAGTGACAGAGGTTAGTTAGTGACAGGGGTTAGTGAGTAGCAGAGGTTAGTCAGTGACAGAGGTTAGTGAGTAGCAGAGGTTAGTCAGTGACAGAGGTTAGTTAGTGACAGGGGTTAGTGAGTAGCAGAGGTTAGTCAGTGACAGAGGTTAGTGAGTAGCAGAGGTTAGTCAGTGACAGAGGTTAGTGAGTAGCAGAGGTTAGTGAGTAGAAGAGGTTAGTCAGTGACAGAGGTTAGTGAGTAGCAGAGGTTAGTGAGTAGCAGAGGTTAGTCAGTGACAGAGGTTAGTCAGTGACAGGGGTTAGTCAGTGACAGAGGTTAGTGAGTAGCAGAGGTTAGTGAGTAGCAGAGGTTAGTCAGTGACAGAGGTTAGTGAGTAGCAGAGGTTAGTGAGTAGCAGAGGTTAGTGAGTAGCAGAGGTTAGTGAGTAGCAGAGGTTAGTCAGTGACAGGGGTTAGTGAGTAGCAGAGGTTAGTGAGTAGCAGAGGTTAGTCAGTGACAGAGGTTAGTGAGTAGCAGAGGTTAGTGAGTAGCAGAGGTTAGTGAGTAGCAGAGGTTAGTCAGTGACAGGGGTTAGTGAGTAGCAGAGGTTAGTGAGTAGCAGAGGTTAGTCAGTGACAGGGGTTAGTGAGTAGCAGAGGTTAGTGAGTAGCAGAGGTTAGTCAGTGACAGAGGTTAGTAAGTGACAGAGGTTAGTGAGTAGCAGAGGTTAGTCAGTGACAGGGGTTAGTGAGTAGCAGAGGTTAGTTAGTGACAGAGGTTAGTGAGTAGCAGAGGTTAGTCAGTGACAGAGGTTAGTCAGTGACAGAGGTTAGTGAGTAGCAGAGGTTAGTCAGTGACAGAGGTTAGTGAGTAGCAGAGGTTAGTCAGTGACAGAGGTTAGTGAGTAGCAGAGGTTAGTCAGTGACAGAGGTTAGTGAGTAGCAGAGGTTAGTTAGTGACAGGGGTTAGTGAGTAGCAGAGGTTAGTCAGTGACAGGGGTTAGTGAGTAGCAGAGGTTAGTCAGTGACAGAGGTTAGTTAGTGACAGAGGTTAGTTAGTGACAGAGGTTAGTGAGTAGCAGAGGTTAGTCAGTGACAGAGGTTAGTGAGTAGCAGAGGTTAGTCAGTGACAGAGGTTAGTTAGTGACAGAGGTTAGGTAGTGACAGAGGTTAGGTAGTGACAGAGGTTAGTGAGTAGCAGAGGTTAGTCAGTGACAGAGGTTAGTGAGTAGCAGAGGTTAGTCAGTGACAGAGGTTAGTTAGTGGCAGAGGTTAGTTAGTGACAGAGGTTAGTGAGTAGCAGAGGTTAGTCAGTGACAGAGGTTAGTCAGTGACAGAGGTTAGTTAGTGACAGAGGTTAGTTAGTGACAGAGGTTAGTCAGTGACAGAGGTTAGTGAGTAGCAGAGGTTAGTCAGTGACAGAGGTTAGTCAGTGACAGAGGTTAGTGAGTAGAGGTTAGTGAGTAGCAGAGGTTAGTGAGTAGCAGAGGTTAGTGAGTAGCAGAGGTTAGTGAGTAGCAGAGGTTAGTGAGTAGCAGAGGTTAGTCAGTGACAGAGGTTAGTGAGTAGCAGAGATTAGTTAGTGACAGGGGGTTAGTGAGTAGCAGAGGTTAGTCAGTGACAGAGGTTAGTGAGTAGCAGAGGTTAGTCAGTGACAGGGGTTAGTGAGTAGAAGAGGTTAGTCAGTGACAGAGGTTAGTGAGTAGCAGAGGTTAGTGAGTAGCAGAGGTTAGTGAATAGCAGAGGTTAGTCAGTGACAGGGGTTAGTGAGTAGCAGAGGTTAGTGAGTAGCAGAGGTTAGTGAGTAGCAGAGGTTAGTCAGTGACAGAGGTTAGTGAGTAGCAGAGGTTAGTTAGTGACAGGGGGTAGTGAGTAGCAGAGGTTAGTCAGTGACAGAGGTTAGTCAGTGACAGAGGTTAGTGAGTAGCAGAGGTTAGTCAGTGACAGAGGTTAGTGAGTAGCAGAGGTTAGTCAGTGACAGAGGTTAGTCAGTGACAGAGGTTAGTGAGTAGCAGAGGTTAGTGAGTAGCAGAGGTTAGTGAGTAGCAGAGGTTAGTGAGTAGCAGAGGTTAGAGAGTAGCAGAGGTTAGTGAGTAGCAGAGGTTAGTGAGTAGCAGAAGTTAGAGAGTAGCAGAGGTTAGTGAGTAGCAGAGGTTAGTCAGTGACAGAGGTTAGTGAGTAGCAGAGGTTAGTGAGTAGCAGAGGTTAGTGAGTAGCAGAGATTAGTTAGTGACAGGGGTTAGTGAGTAGCAGAGGTTAGTCAGTGACAGAGGTTAGTGAGTAGCAGAGATTAGTCAGTGACAGAGGTTAATAAGTGACAGGGGTTAGTGAGTAGCAGAGGTTAGTCAGTGACAGAGGTTAGTGAGTAGCAGAGGTTAGTCAGTGACAGAGGTTAGTTAGTGACAGGGGTTAGTGAGTAGCAGAGGTTAGTCAGTGACAGAGGTTAGTGAGTAGCAGAGGTTAGTCAGTGACAGAGGTTAGTGAGTAGCAGAGGTTAGTGAGTAGAAGAGGTTAGTCAGTGACAGAGGTTAGTGAGTAGCAGAGGTTAGTGAGTAGCAGAGGTTAGTCAGTGACAGAGGTTAGTCAGTGACAGAGGTTAGTCAGTGACAGAGGTTAGTGAGTAGAAGAGGTTAGTGAGTAGCAGAGGTTAGTTAGTGACAGAGGTTAGTGAGTAGCAGAGGTTAGTGAGTAGCAGAGGTTAGTGAGTAGCAGAGGTTAGTGAGTAGCAGAGGTTAGTTAGTGACAGAGGTTAGTGAGTAGCAGAGGTTAGTGAGTAGCAGAGGTTAGTCAGTGACAGAGGTTAGTGAGTAGCAGAGGTTAGTGAGTAGCAGAGGTTAGTGAGTAGCAGAGGTTAGTCAGTGACAGGGGTTAGTGAGTAGCAGAGGTTAGTGAGTAGCAGAGGTTAGTCAGTGACAGGGGTTAGTGAGTAGCAGAGGTTAGTGAGTAGCAGAGGTTAGTCAGTGACAGAGGTTAGTAAGTGACAGAGGTTAGTGAGTAGCAGAGGTTAGTTAGTGACAGGGGTTAGTGAGTAGCAGAGGTTAGTCAGTGACAGGGGTTAGTGAGTAGCAGAGGTTAGTCAGTGACAGAGGTTAGTTAGTGACAGAGGTTAGTGAGTAGCAGAGGTTAGTCAGTGACAGAGGTTAGTGAGTAGCAGAGGTTAGTCAGTGACAGAGGTTAGTGAGTAGCAGAGGTTAGTCAGTGACAGAGGTTAGTGAGTAGCAGAGGTTAGTTAGTGACAGGGGTTAGTGAGTAGCAGAGGTTAGTCAGTGACAGAGGTTAGTGAGTAGCAGAGGTTAGTCAGTGACAGAGGTTAGTTAGTGACAGAGGTTAGTTAGTGACAGAGGTTAGTGAGTAGCAGAGGTTAGTCAGTGACAGAGGTTAGTGAGTAGCAGAGGTTAGTCAGTGACAGAGGTTAGTTAGTGACAGAGGTTAGGTAGTGACAGAGGTTAGTGAGTAGCAGAGGTTAGTCAGTGACAGAGGTTAGTGAGTAGCGGAGGTTAGTCAGTGACAGAGGTTAGTGAGTAGCAGAGGTTAGTCAGTGACAGAGGTTAGTTAGTGACAGAGGTTAGTTAGTGACAGAGGTTAGTAAGTGACAGAGGTTAGTGAGTAGCAGAGGTTAGTCAGTGACAGAGGTTAGTGAGTAGAGGAGGTTAGTCAGTGACAGAGGTTAGTCAGTGACAGAGGTTAGTGAGTAGCAGAGGTTAGTCAGTGACAGAGGTTAGTGAGTAGCAGAGGTTAGTCAGTGACAGAGGTTAGTTAGTGGCAGAGGTTAGTTAGTGACAGAGGTTAGTGAGTAGCAGAGGTTAGTCAGTGACAGAGGTTAGTCAGTGACAGAGGTTAGTTAGTGACAGAGGTTAGTGAGTAGCAGAGGTTAGTCAGTGACAGAGGTTAGTGAGTAGCAGAGGTTAGTCAGTGACAGAGGTTAGTCAGTGACAGAGGTTAGTGAGTAGCAGAGGTTAGTCAGTGACAGAGGTTAGTTAGTGGCAGAGGTTAGTGATTAGCAGAGGTTAGTCAGTGACAGAGGTTAGTCAGTGACAGAGGTTAGTCAGTAGCAGAGGTTAGTCAGTGACAGAGGTTAGTTAGTGACAGAGGTTAGTTAGTGACAGAGGTTAGTGAGTAGCAGAGGTTAGTCAGTGACAGAGGTAAGTCAGTGACAGAGGTTAGTTAGTGACAGAGGTTAGTGAGTAGCAGAGGTTAGTGAGTAGCAGAGGTTAGTTAGTGACAGAGGTTAGTGAGTAGCAGAGGTTAGTCAGTGACAGAGGTTAGTCAGTGACAGAGGTTAGTCAGTGACAGAGGTTAGTGAGTAGCAGAGGTTAGTCAGTGACAGAGGTTAGTCAGTGACAGAGGTTAGTCAGTGACAGAGGTTAGTGAGTAGCAGAGGTTAGTCAGTGACAGAGGTTAGTCAGTGACAGAGGTTAGTCAGTGACAGAGGTTAGTGAGTAGCAGAGGTTAGTCAGTGACAGAGGTTAGTGAGTAGCAGAGGTTAGTCAGTGACAGAGGTTAGTGAGTAGCAGAGGTTAGTCAGTGACAGAGGTTAGTCAGTGACAGAGGTTAGTGAGTAGCAGAGGTTAGTGAGTAGCAGAGGTTAGTCAGTGACAGAGGTTAGTTAGTGACAGAGGTTAGTCAGTGACAGAGGTTAGTCAGTGACAGAGGTTAGTGAGTAGCAGAGGTTAGTCAGTGACAGAGGTTAGTCAGTGACAGAGGTTAGTCAGTGACAGAGGTTAGTGAGTAGCAGAGGTTAGTCAGTGACAGAGGTTAGTCAGTGACAGAGGTTAGTGAGTAGCAGAGGTTAGTCAGTGACAGAGGTTAGTCAGTGACAGAGGTTAGTCAGTGACAGAGGTTAGTGAGTAGCAGAGGTTAGTCAGTGACAGAGGTTAGTCAGTGACAGAGGTTAGTCAGTGACAGAGGTTAGTGAGTAGCAGAGGTTAGGTTAGTGAGTAGCAGAGGTTAGTCAGTGACAGAGGTTAGTCAGTGACAGAGGTTAGTCAGTGACAGAGGTTAGTCAGTGATAGAGGTTAGTCAGTGACACAGGTTAGTTAGTGACAGAGGTTAGTGAGTAGCAGAGGTTAGTCAGTGACAGAGGTTAGTGAGTAGCAGAGGTTAGTCAGTAACAGAGGTTAGTCAGTGACAGAGGTTAGTCAGTGACAGAGGTTAGTTAGTGGCAGAGGTTAGTGAGTAGCAGAGGTTAGTCAGTGACAGAGGTTAGTGAGTAGCAGAGGTTAGTCAGTGACAGAGGTTTGTGAGTAGCAGAGGTTAGTCAGTGACAGAGGTTAGTTAGTGGCAGAGGTTAGTTAGTGACAGAGGTTAGTGAGTAGCAGAGGTTTGTCAGTGACAGAGGTTAGTTAGTGGCAGAGGTTAGTTATTGACAGAGGTTAGTGAGTAGCAGAGGTTAGTCAGTGACAGAGTTTAGTTAGTGGCAGAGGTTAGTTAGTAGCAGAGGTTAGTGAGTGGCAGAGGTTAGTGAGTGGCAGAGGTTGGAGTGGCAGAGGTTAGTGAGTAGCAGAGGTTAGTGAGTAGCAGAGGTTAGTTAGTGGCAGAGGTTAGTTAGTGACAGAGGTTAGTGAGTAGCAGATGTTAGTGAGTAGCAGAGGTTAGTGAGTAGCAGAGGTTAGTGAGTAGCAGAGGTTAGTGAGTAGCAGAGGTTAGTGAGTGGCAGAGGTTAGTGAGTGGCAGAGGTTAGTGAGTGGCAGAGGTTAGTGAGTGGCAGAGGTTAGTGAGTGGCAGAGGTTAGTGAATAGCAGAGGTTAGTGAGTAGCAGATGTTAGTGAGTAGCAGAGGTTAGTGAATAGCAGAGGTTAGTGAGTGGCAGAGGTTAGTGAGTGGCAGAGGTTAGTGAGTAGCAGAGGTTAGTTAGTGACAGAGGTTAGTTAGTGGCGGGGATGAGTAAGGTATAAAACACAGTTGTGTTTTATTGAACATAACTGCCATATGTAGCTCTCTAACATAGTTAAATGTAAAGCATTATCTATTGTGAAGATCATGTCATTATGTTTGTTGCTGGAGTTTATTCTCAAGGAAGTGGCGTGTCTATTAATGGGTAAAGCTACATTGACATATTCAGCTAGCCTATAGTCAGCGCAAGATCATTTCCATCAAAACTTATATTATGAGCGGTAGGATAATCATATTTAAAACAAAACAATGCATGCACGTTAGAGGGAAAAAATATACAAACTTTTAGATCAAGAGCGCAAAGTGTTTACATAGAAGAACAATGTAAAAGTCGCGCAGTGGACTGGAAACACGCGGTCTGTGTGAACCGGACTGTTTAACACGAACTATTCCTTTAAAAAGCTTTGTTTGACTCACGTGTGCTGTCCAACAGCGACTGGAAGAGCTGTGATCTGATTGTTCCTCACATCCAGCCAGACCAGAGACGGGAAACTGCAGAAGAAGCGCTCAGGAAGCGCGCTGATCTCATTACCCTCCAGATACAAACTCTACAACACGCGAGTGAATGACAGGATATCAGCAACACTGTGGCATGACGTCACGCGGTCAGACTGGAGAGGCATGGGTCACCTGTAGATGCGTCATCTGTAACACGGACGCGGAGATGTCCTTCAGTCCTCTTCTGCGCATGACCAGGGACGCAGATTCTCCACAGAGATCATCACCCATCACTCCTGGCACGGTCCGCGGCTGCTGAAAGGTTATGCTGTTGGCTAATATTTACATCTGAATGTCAGCTGGGTTGTTGTGAGTCGTTGCTATGGTGACGACGCATGAAAGCAAAACCAAAAACTACGGCAAGCGTCGGAGGACAAACATCCACACGCATTTCAAAAATACAGAGAAGGAATCAACACTTAGTCCCAAATGTCTTAATTAATTTATTTGTGAAACTGCAAAAAAGAGAACAGTTAATTAAATCAAAATATAAAAGTAAAAAGAAAATAAAGAAAATACCCCATAATGTAATAATTGTCAAGTATTGTGTAAGAATTTAACAAAATTTATATATTTTGTAAAGCATTTATATTTATATATGTATGTATATATATATATATATATATATATATATATATATATATATATATATATATATATATATATATATATATATATACAGGTCCTTCTCAAAAAATTAGCATATTGTGATAAAAGTCCATTATCTTCCATAATGTAATTATAAAAATTAAACTTTCATATATTTTAGATTCATTGCACCAACTGAAATATTTCAGGTATTTTATTGTTTTAATACTGATGATTTTGGCATACAGCTCATGAAAACCCAAAATTCCTATCTAAAAAATTAGCATATTTCATCCGACCAATAAAAGAAAAGTGTTTTAATACAAAAAAGTCAACCTTCAAATAATTATGTTGAGTTATGCACTCAATACTTGGTGGGGAATCCTTTTGCAGAAATGACTGCTTCAGTGCGGCGTGGCATGGAGGCGATCAGCCTGTGGCACTGCTGAGGTGTTATGGAGGCCCAGGATGCTTCGATAGCGGCCTTAAGCTCATCCAGAGTGTTGGGTCTTGAGTCTCTCAACTTTCTCTTCACAATATCCCACAGATTCTCTATGGGCTTCAGGTCAGGCCAATCGAGCACAGTAATACCATGGTCAGTAAACCATTTACCAGTGGTTTTGGCACTGTGAGCAGGTGCCAGGTCGTGCTGAAAAACTAAATCTTCATCTCCATAAAGCTTTTCAGCAGATGGAAGCATGAAGTGCTCCAAAATCTCCTGATAGCTAGCTGCATTGACCCTGCCCTTGATAAAACACAGTGGACCAACACCAGCAGCTGACATGGCACCCCAGACCATCACTGACTGTGGGTACTTGACACTGGACTTCAGGCATTTTGGCATTTCCTTCTCCCCAGTCTTCCTCCAGACTCTGGGATCTTGATTTCCCAATTACATGCAACATTTGAGCGCCAGTCCAGTGCTGCTTCTCTGTAGCCCAGGTCAGGAGCTTCTGCCGCTGTTTCTGGTTCAAAAGTGTCTTGACCTGGGAATGCGGCACCTGTAGCCCATTTCCTGCACACGCCTGTGCGGTGGCTCTGGATGTTTCTACTCCAGACTCAGTCCACTGCTTCACGAGGTCCCCAAGGTCTGGAATCGGTCTTTCTCCACAATCTTCCTCAGGGTCCGGTCACCTCTTCTCGTTGTGCAGCGTTTTTGCCAGACTTTTCCTTCCCGCAGACTTCCCACTGAGGTGCCTTGATACAGCACTCTGGGAACAGCCTATTAGTTCAGAAATGTCTTTCTGTGTCTTACCCTCTCGCTTGAGGGTCAATGATGGCCTTCTGGACAGCAGTCAGGTCGACAGTCTTACCCATGATTGCGGTTTTGAGTAATGAACCAGGCTGGGAGTTTTAAAAGCCTCAGGAATCTTTTGCAGGTGTTTAGAGTTAATTAGTTGATTCAGATGATTAGGTTAATAGCTCGTTTAGAGAACCGTCTCATGATATGCTAATCTTTTGAGATAGGAATTTGGGGTTTTCATGAGCTGTATGCCAAAATCATCAGTATTAAAACAATAAAAGACCTGAAATATTTCAGTTGGTGTGCAATGAATCTAAAATATATGAAAGTTTAATTTTTATCATTACATTATGGAAAATAATGAACTTTTATCACAATATGCAAATTTTTAAAAGGACCTGTATATATATATATATGTATATATATATATATATATATATATATATATATATATATATATATATATATATATATATATATATATATATATATATATATATATATATATTGATAAGCCGGGTTATTATACTAGTTAACTAAAACGTTTACACTTTTTTATACTTTAAATAAAAACATTAAAAACCTTTTACATTTTAATTTAGCCTGCTAAAATATCTAAAACTAAAAAGAAATGTATAAAAAATTGTAATCATAAATCATAAAACTATTAAAAATGACACACACACAAAATTGCAAAATGTCTAAAATAACAAAATTACTAAAACTTCACCTAAAATTTAAACGGAAAACATCAAATTAAAAACTGAAATAGTATCTCAGAAAATAAATTTAAAAAATGTATATCATTACGTTACGCTTTTAACAAAAAACAAAAAACTTTGCGCTTTTTTAATGCATTCATTTACAGGACAGCAGCTTTTGAAAACGACACCGTTATCGTCTCCGTGTGAACTACAAAAACGCGAATTTGCGAAAACGGTGATGACATCATGCGTGCGATCTGTGTGAACAGCAACAACTTTCCCGTTATTGTTTTTTAGTGCATCATTGTCGTGTAAACGCACTCTATATGCGTGTCTTAAATACGATTATCTCCTTGTATGCAAACCTCTGCTGCAGCTGCCGCACATCTGTAAGTAACCTGACAAAACCTGCTTTTTGCACAGTGTCGCGAACGTGCGTGCGTGTGCGCGCGCGTGCGTGCTCGAGTCGCGCGCAGGGGAGGTTCATATGCGCGCTGCAGCTGAAGCGCCTCGTCAGTTCGAGCAGGAGCGGAGCATCGGCGTTCGTCACTCAGAGATGCTCGTGTTTTAGAGGCGTCCGCATCAGTTTCAGTCGCGCTGAAAGGAATGAGATCAGAGCATCAATGTTTCACTGGGGCAAGTGGAAGAAGAGGATGGGAGCGAACAGTTCATCCAAGAGACCCGTGTTCGACGACAAAGAGGATGGTGAGGAGCTCACACATCACATTATAACAACCACAACACCACCAAAGCTCCACAGTCTACACCTGCACTCGAACACGAGCGTTTCGAGTCCGCTCAGAGGATGCTGCAGGTCTCAGTGCAGCAGACAGGGTTTACTGTAGCAGCTCAGCTGGGCTATGCTGTTGGGGATGCCTGCTTTTAGAACAACTATGGCAATAATGTGTCTGTAGAAGTTTCCGAATGCATGCACAATCTGTGTGTATTTCTATGGTGCATTTATCCATGGTTATTGATAGTAAAACAGGCATTATTCTTCGTTTAAGTTCACTGTATGTTTAAAAGGGTCGTATGCCATAACTTATCATATCCATACGGAAGATGGACCATACTGGGGTCATGATTGGTCAGAATTAATGTGCAGTTGTGAGATTTTACGCAATGCAAATGTTCCACTTTTGTTTTTCTGCCTCATTATTAATGCGTGTTACATTTCAAATGCAATTCCTGCAACAGTGTGTCTGAACAGAACCTGCCAATTACATAATTTACTGTTTGATTGCTTAATTAGCGAGGATTATGGAAATCCCGGGAAATGATGCTGCTTTATCAGAGCATTGTGCTGGAACTGAATGTGTCGCATTGAAAGACGAGACCTGAAGTCTGCTGTAGGTCAGAATGTGTCACAAAAGCCAGAAACGAGGTCAGTTCACTGTGGGTTTATAATCATATGGAGCGGGACGCGGAATGACCCATTTACTTACAGTCTGGAGTCCACACTTACTCCTCTTTCTCCAAAATCACTGCTCTATCGAGTGTGGGAGTAATTACAGTTGTGTGAGGGCTGTTGAATTGAGTAGAGTTGAGTCGAGTTGAGTAGAGTAAAGTTTAGTAGAATAGAGTAGAGTTTAGTAGAGTTTAATAGAATAGAGTAGAGTTGAGTTTAGTAGAATAGAGTAGAGTAGAGTAGAGTTTAGTAGAGTAGAGTTGAGTTGAGTTTAGTAGAATAGAGAAGAACAGAGTAGAGTTGAGTTGAGTTGAGTTTAGTAGCGTAGAGTAGAGTTTAGTAGAATAGAGTAGAGTAGAGTAGAGTAGAGTAGAGTTTAGTAGAATAGAGAAGAACAGAGTAGAGTTGAGTTGAGTTGAGTTTAGTAGCGTAGAGTAGAGTTTAGTAGAATAGAGTAGAGTAGAGTAGAGTTTAGTAGAATAGAGAAGAAAAGAGTAGAGTTGAGTTTAGTAGAGTAGAGTTAAGTAGAATAAAGTAGTGTTGAGTAGAGTTTAGTAGAATAGAGAAGAATAGAGTAGAGTTGAGTTGAGTAGAGTTAAGTAGAATAAAGTAGAGTTGAGTTGAGTTTAGTAGAATAGAGAAGAACAGAGTAGAGTTGAGTTGAGTTGAGTTTAGTAGAGTAGAGTAGAGTTTAGTAGAATAGAGTAGAGTAGAGTAGAGTAGAGTTTAGTAGAGTAGAGTTAAGTAGAATAAAGTAGAGTTGAGTTGAGTTTAGTAGAATAGAGAAGAACAGAGTAGAGTTGAGTTGAGTTGAGTTTAGTAGAGTAGAGTAGAGTTTAGTAGAATAGAGTAGAGTAGAGTAGAGTTTAGTAGAGTAGAGTTAAGTAGAATAAAGTAGAGTTGAGTTGAGTTTAGTAGAATAGAGAAGAACAGAGTAGAGTTGAGTTGAGTTGAGTTTAGTAGAGTAGAGTAGAGTTTAGTAGAATAGAGAAGAAAAGAGTAGAGTAGAGTTTAGTAGAATAGAGTAGAGTAGAGTAGAGTTTAGTAGAGTAGAGTTAAGTAGAATAAAGTAGTGTTGAGTAGAGTTTAGTAGAATAGAGAAGAATAAAGTTGAGTTGAGTTTAGGAGAATAGAGTAGAGTAGAGTTAAGTAGAATAAAGTAGTGTTGAGTAGAGTTTATTAGAATAGAGTTGAGTAGAGTAGAATTGAGTAGTTGAGTGGAATAAAGTTTAGTAGAGTTTAGTAGAATTGAGTAAGGTTGAGTATAGCTTAGTAAATTTGAGTAGTGTTTAGAAGATTTGAGTAGAATAGAGTTGACTACAGTAGAGTAGAGTAGAGAAGATTAGAGTTTAGTAGAAATGAGTAGAGTAGAGTTTAGTAGAAATGAGTAGAGTAGAGTTTAGTAGAATATAGTAGATTTGAGTAGAATAGAGTTGACTACAGTAGACTTGAGTTCAGTGGAGTAGAGTTGAATTGAGCAGAGTTGAGTTTAGTACAATTTAGTAGAGTTGTGTAGAGTTTAGTAGAGTAGATTTGAGTAGTGTTTAGTAGATTTGAGTAGAATACAGTAGAGTTTAGTAGAATAGAGTTGACTACAGTAGAGTTGGGTACAGTATATTAGTGTTGAGGTCAGGACAGGGCGGTGGGTTGTTTTTTTGCATTAGGGTTTAATTTTTTTGACCAGAAACGTTGTGGCAAGGTTATCTCAAAGTTATGAGCAAACGTTCTTCCAGTAACGTTAATAAAACGCTCGTTCAATGTCATCTGGTCTAATGTTCTCAAGACATTAGCACAACAGTTTTCATACATCTGTGAATGTTATTTCTGACGCAGCTGGGCGCTCATCTAAAGCTTTTTAAATGTTGCCACTTGCTCTCCAGAGAACATTCAAGTAACGTTCAAATAATGTTTGCAGGATGGAATGCTTCCTTAACATCCACACTCAGAAATAATATTTTAATGGGAACATTAGCAAAACCTTCCGAGAACATGTTTTTGTTCGCTTAGAGACATCAAATGTGTTTTCTTTATACAGTCCAGTGAATGGAAGTGTATCGTTTGATGA
>CM040927.1:39885696-39895696 GCA_023029165.1 Gobiocypris rarus | reverse complement strand
TGGTCTCAACACACTCTGGCCTCGGTCTTGACTTGGTCTCAACACCTCTGGCCTCGGTCTTGTCTTTGTCTCAACACACTCTGGTCTCGGTCTTGTCTTGGTCTCAACACACTCTGGTCTCAGTCTTGTCTTGGTCTCAACACACTCTGGTCTCGGTCTTGTCTTGGTCTCAACACACTCTGGTCTTGGTCTTGACTTGGTCTCAACACACTCTGGTCTCACTCTTGCCTTGGTCTCAACACACTCTGGTCTCGGTCTTGTCTTGGTCTCAACACACTCTGGTCTCAGTCTTGTCTTGGTCTCAACACACTCTGGTCTCAGTCTTGTCTTGGTCTCAACACACTCTGGTCTCGGTCTTGGTCTCAACACACTCTGGTCTCGGTCTTGTCTTGGTCTCAACACACTCTGGTCTCAGTCTTGTCTTGGTCTCAACACACTCTGGTCTCAGTCTTGTCTTGGTCTCAACACACTCTGGTCTTGGTCTCAACACACTCTGGTCTCGGTCTTGACTTGGTCTCAACACTCTGGTCTCAGTCTTGTCTTGGTCTCAACACACTCTGGCCTCGGTCTTGACTTGGTCTCAACACACTCTGGTCTCGGTCTCAACACACTCTGGTCTCGGTCTTGTCTTGGTCTCAACACACTCTGGTCTCGGTCTTGTCTTGGTCTCAACACACTCTGGTCTCGGTCTTGTCTTGGTCTCAACACACTCTGGTCTCAGTCTTGTCTTGGTCTCAACACACTCTGGCCTCGGTCTTGACTTGGTCTCAACACACTCTGGTCTCGGTCTTGTCTTGGTCTCAACACTCTGGTCTCAGTCTTGTCTTGGTCTCAACACACTCTGGTCTCGGTCTTGTCTTGGTCTCAACACACTCTGGTCTCGGTCTTGTCTTGGTCTCAACACACTCTGGTCTCGGTCTTGTCTTGGTCTCAACACACTCTGGTCTCGGTCTTGTCTTGGTCTCAACACACTCTGGTCTCGGTCTTGACTTGGTCTCAACACACTCTGGTCTCGGTCTTGTCTTGGTCTCAACACACTCTGGTCTCGGTCTTGTCTTGGTCTCAACACACTCTGGTCTCTGGTCTTGTCTTGGTCTCAACACACTCTGGCCTCGGTCTTGTCTTGGTCTCAACACACTCTGGTCTCGGTCTTGTCTTGGTCTCAACACACTCTGGTCTCAGTCTTGTCTTGGTCTCAACACACTCTGGTCTCGGTCTTGTCTTGGTCTCAACACACTCTGGTCTTGGTCTCAACACACTCTGGTCTTGGTCTTGACTTGGTCTCAACACACTCTGGTCTCGGTCTTGTCTTGGTCTCAACACACTCTGGTCTCAGTCTTGTCTTGGTCTCAACACACTCTGGTCTCAGTCTTGTCTTGGTCTCAACACACTCTGGTCTCGGTCTCAACACACTCTGGTCTCAGTCTTGTCTTGGTCTCAACACACTCTGGTCTCGGTCTTGTCTTGGTCTCAACACACTCTGGTCTCGGTCTTGACTTGGTCTCAACACACTCTGGTCTCGGTCTTCTCTTGGTCTCAACACACTCTGGTCTCGGTCTTGTCTTGGTCTCAACACACTCTGGTCTCGGTCTTGTCTTGGTCTCAACACACTCTGGTCTCGGTCTTGTCTTGGTCTCAACACACTCTGGTCTCAGTCTTGTCTTGGTCTCAACACACTCTGGTCTCGGTCTTGTCTTGGTCTCAACACACTCTGGTCTCGGTCTTGTCTTGGTCTCAACACACTCTGGTCTCGGTCTTGTCTTGGTCTCAACACACTCTGGTCTCGGTCTTGACTTGGTCTCAACACACTCTGGTCTCGGTCTTGTCTTGGTCTCAACACACTCTGGTCTCGGTCTTGTCTTGGTCTCAACACACTCTGGTCTCGGTCTTGTCTTGGTCTCAACACACTCTGGTCTCGGTCTTGTCTTGGTCTCAACACACTCTGGTCTCGGTCTTGTCTTGGTCTCAACACACTCTGGTCTCGGTCTTGTCTTGGTCTCAACACACTCTGGTCTCAGTCTTGTCTTGGTCTCAACACACTCTGGTCTCAGTCTTGTCTTGGTCTCAACACACTCTGGTCTTGTCTTGGTCTCAACACACTCTGGTCTCAGTCTTGTATTGGTCTCAACACACTCTGGTCTCGGTCTTCTCTTGGTCTCAACACACTCTGGTCTCGGTCTTCTCTTGGTCTCAACACACTCTGGTCTCGGTCTTGGTCTCAACACTGGACATGGTCTCTGTTTAGGCGGTCATGACTACAACACTATTTTAAATATTTCATTTAATTTCATTTAAAGTTTATCTAATTTAAAGTAAGGGAAGTCTTTTATTTTTGGTGGTGTTAATAACCCTGTAGGTGTGACAGTGAGACTCCAGTGGAGCCGTCTCTCCTGCGATGCGTCTCTCTGACCCCTGATCAATGATCACATTTACACTGAGTGTCCATGAGGAACCCGGCAGACCTGCCAGAACTCCAGCAGCTGCATGTATAATGGATGAATGCAAACAGCATGAATTAATGATGTGCTAATGGTGCGGCGGGAATCGTGCGTCACACGTGTGAGCTGTGACAGCTGGGCGGCCCGAGGTCCGGCTCAGGTCGTGTGTGTGGTGTGTGTGAGCGGAGCAGATATGGGCGGACACACATCCCACTGCTTCAGTAAATCGGCTTTACTGACTAATTCAATCAGTGAGGAGTCTTACCACACACACACACACACACACACACACTTTCTTCTGTATGTCGGCTCCCTCAGACACTTGAGAAGTCAAGGTGAAAATTGCTGCTGCTTAATCGTCCTTTATTTGATTTTGCTGGCTTGTTAAAGGAATATTTCATCATTTACTCGCCCTCATGTGTCTTTGAACGCGTTTGACTCTGTGCTGTGAGACCTTTAACAGGTGATGATGTGTTGACTAAAACACCATAAAGCACCATCACATGACTTCATCCGAATGGATCTGCAAACATACAGTATATTCCCGTAGAGTCATCTCAACTGATTGATTGATTATATTGTTTAAAATGTGACCCTATTATCGTCCAGCTCTAATCTAAGATATGAAGATATGAAGATATTATAAACATTAACATCATGAACCTGATGTGTGTTGTGAGAAGCGCCATATGAACACATTTGTGTGTTTGATCAAACTCTTGTGCTGTATTTGAGGTGTGTATGGAAGCATGTTTCCACCACATAAGAAAATAATCATGCTCTGGTCATTTAGATTTTTTTCCCAGTATATTATAATTTCAATTTTATATTATAATTTAATATTCTATTTTTTTTAATCATAACTTTGATTTAGAGTCATAATTTTGACTTTAAATCTCATTATTTCAATTTATTGTTTCATAATTTTGACTTTATCTTATAATTATGTCGTAATTGTATCATTTTGTTATAATTTAGATTTTTTAAATCTCATAATTCTGTTATAATTGCAAAATTTTCATAACTTCAATTTAGTATATCATAATATGAATTTTTTAAAGTAATATCTTTGATTTAGTGTCATAATTTTTATTTTAAATCTCATAATTTCAATATACTGTCATTAATTAAAAAATTTTGTATCTCAATTTCGACTTTTCAATGTCATAATTATGACTCATAATTTAAACATTTTGTCATACTTTAGATTTTTTTTAATCTCATCATTCTGTCATAATTTCAATATTTTGTCATAATTTTAATCTCATAATTCTGTCATAATTCAACATTGTCATAATTTTTCATTTTTAAATCATAACTTATTTAGTTGTAATTTACATTACTGTTTTAGTGTGTCTTAATTTTGACTTTAAATCTCATAATTTCAATATACTATGTCATAATATAACATTTTGTATCAATTTCGACTTTTCAATCTCATAATTATGACTCATAATTTAAACATTTTATGTCAAGGCTTTGACTTCAGTCTCATAACTTCATTTTAGTATATCATAATGTCAATTATAAAGTCATAACTACAAAATCATAATTTTATAAAGTCATAACTTTGATTTAGTGTCATAATTTTGACTTTAAATCTCGTAATTTCCATTTTAGTACGTCATCATTTAAAATGAAATAATCGATATTTCTATATCTATATTAACAATGACTGTCTCATAATTAATACTCAGTTTAAACATTAATATCATAATTTTGATTTAATATGTTATAATTTAGCCTTTTCAGCTCATATTTTTTATTTATTTATTGGAAATGTGCTTCTATAAATATTATAGCTTGTGTTTGCTAAATAAGAAAAAAGCGCACAAGCCGTTGTTCTTATGCTCATGTGATGTGTGTGTTTTCAGCCCAGATCATGTCAATCCCAGTAGACGTCATGGGTTTGATCCTCATATTAAACCGTGTTGGAAGCGTTATCATAGATGTTTTCTTTAGCAGGCACTTTCTGTTTTATTTGAACTCTTCACATGACTTACATCAGCGAGGGTCAGATAATGATTCGTATTTGAATATTATGTTGGCCATAAGGTTATCATAAGGTTATTCACTGCCCCAGTGCAGTAGTCCAGTCTTTCACTCGTAACTGCTGGTTTGGTCTGGTTTGTGTGAGTCTCAGATAGCGACATGGAAGCTAAAATAAACAGGCAGGGAGATCGATGCGCTGGACGCTGCGAGTGGATTGAGGCGCTTCAAAGGCGAGGCCATCTGCTGCCCTTTATCGATCTCAAGCCTGATATTTACAGCAGCGCTCCATTCTAATGCAATCACATGAGCACATGACTCTCAGCGCTCCTGCGTGTGTCAGACTCCGGCCCAGGACTCTCAGCGCTCCTGCGTGTGTCAGACTCCGGCCCGGGACTGTCAACGCTCCTGCGTGTGTCAGACTCGGCCCAAGACTCTCAGCGCTCCTGCGTGTGTCAGACTCCGGCCCAGGACTCTCAGCGCTCCTGCGTGTGTCAGACTCCGGCCCGGGACTCTCAGCGCTCCTGCGTGTGTCAGACTCCGGCCCGGGACTCTCAGCGCTCCCGCGTGTGTCAGACTCGGCCCAAGACTCTCAGCGCTCCTGCGTGTGTCAGACTCGGCCCGGGACTCTCAGCGCTCCTGCGTGTGTCAGACTCCGGCCCGGGACTCTCAGCGCTCCTGCGTGTGTCAGACTCGGCCCGGGACTCTCAGCGCTCATGCGTGTGTCAGACTCGGCCCGGGACTCTCAGCGCTCCTGCGTGTGTCAGACTCGGCCCAAGACTCTCAGCGCTCCTGCGTGTGTCAGACTCGGCCCGGGACTCTCAGCGCTCCTGCGTGTGTCAGACTCGGCCCAAGACTCTCAGCGCTCATGCGTGTGTCAGACTCGGCCCGGGACTCTCAGCGCTCATGCGTGTGTCAGACTCCGGCCCAAGACTCTCAGCGCTCCTCGTGTGTCAGACTCGGCCCAAGACTCTCAGCGCTCCTGCGTGTGTCAGACTCGGCCCGGGACTCTCAGCGCTCCTGCGTGTGTCAGACTCGGCCCGGGACTCTCAGCGCTCATGCGTGTGTCAGACTCGGCCCGGGACTCTCAGCGCTCCTGCGTGTGTCAGACTCGGCCCAAGACTCTCAGCGCTCCTGCGTGTGTCAGACTCGGCCCAAGACTCTCAGCGCTCCTGCGTGTGTCAGACTCGGCCCGGGACTCTCAGCGCTCCTGCGTGTGTCAGACTCCGGCCCAAGACTCTCAGCGCTCCTGCGTGTGTCAGACTCGGCCCAAGACTCTCAGCGCTCCTGCGTGTGTCAGACTCGGCCCGGGACTCTCAGCGCTCCTGCGTGTGTCAGACTCCGGCCCGGGACTCTCAGCGCTCCCGCGTGTGTCAGACTCCGGCCCGGGACTCTCAGCGCTCCTGCGTGTGTCAGACTCGGCCCGGGACTCTCAGCGCTCCTGCGTGTGTCAGACTCGGCCCGGGACTCTCAGCGCTCCTGCGTGTGTCAGACTCGGCCCAAGACTCTCAGCGCTCCTGCGTGTGTCAGACTCCGGCCCGGGACTCTCAGCGCTCCCGCGTGTGTCAGACTCCGGCCCGGGACTCTCAGCGCTCCTGCGTGTGTCAGACTCGGCCCGGGACTCTCAGCGCTCCTGCGTGTGTCAGACTCGGCCCAGGACTCTCAGCGCTCCTGCGTGTCAGACTCGGCCCAGGACTCTCAGCGCTCCTGCGTGTGTCAGACTCGGCCCGGGACTCTCAGCGCTCCTGCGTGTGTCAGACTCGGCCCGGGACTCTCAGCGCTCCTGCGTGTGTCAGACTCCGGCCTGGGACTGTCAACGCTCCTGCGTGTGTCAGACTCCGGCCCGGGACTCTCAGCGCTCCTGCGTGTGTCAGACTCCGGCCCGGGACTCTCAGCGCTCCTGCGTGTGTCAGACTCGGCCCGGGACTCTCAGCGCTCCTGCGTGTCAGACTCGGCCCGGGACTCTCAGCGCTCCTGCGTGTGTCAGACTCGGCCCAAGACTCTCAGCGCTCCTGCGTGTGTCAGACTCGCCCAAGACTCTCAGCGCTCCTGCGTGTGTCAGACTCGCCCAAGACTCTCAGCGCTCCTGCGTGTGTCAGACTCGGCCCGGGACTCTCAGCGCTCCTGCGTGTGTCAGACTCCGGCCCGGGACTCTCAGCGCTCCTGCGTGTGTCAGACTCCGGCCCGGGACTCTCAGCGCTCCTGCGTGTGTCAGACTCCGGCCCGGGACTCTCAGCGCTCCCGCGTGTGTCAGACTCCGGCCCGGGACTCTCAGCGCTCCCGTGTGTGTCAGACGGGCAGGTCTGAGTATTTCACAATCTGCTCAGTTACTGGGATTTTCACGCACAACCATTTCTAGGGTTTACAAAGAATGGTGTGAAAAGGGAAACACATCCAGTATGCGGCAGTCCTTTGGGAGAAAATGCCTTGTTGATGCTAGAGGTCAGAGGAGAATGTGCCGACTGATTCAAGCTGATAGAAGAGCAACTTTAACTGAAATAACCACTCGTTACAACCGAGGTATGCAGCAAAGCATTTGTGAATCCACAACACACACAACCTTGAGGCGGATGGGCTACAACAGCAGAAGACCCCACCGGGTACCACTCATCTCCACTACAAATAGGAAAAAGAGGCAACAATTTGCACGAGCTCACCAAAATTGGACAGTTGAAGACTGGAAAAATGTTGCCTGGTCTGATGAGTCTGGATTTCTGTTGAGACATTCAGATGGTAGAGTCCGAATTTGGCGTAAACAGAATGAGAACATGATCCATCATGCCTTGTTCCCACTGTGCAGGCTGGTGGTGGTGGTGTAATGGTGTGGGGGATGTTTTCACTGTGCAGGCTGGTGGTGGTGGTGTAATGGTGTGGGGGATGTTTTCACTGTGCAGGCTGGTGGTGGTGGTGTAATGGTGTGGGGATGTTTTCACTGTGCAGGCTGGTGGTGGTGGTGTAATGGTGTGGGGATGTTTTCTTGGCACACTTTAGGCCCCTTAGTGCCAATTGGGCATGGTTTAAATGCCACGGCCTACCTGAGCATTGTTTCTGACCATGTCCATCCCTTTATGACCACCATGTTCCCATCCTCTGATGGCTACTTCCAGCAGGATAATGCTCCATGTCACAAAGCTCCAATCATTTCAAATTGGTTTCTTGAACATGACAATGAGTTCACTGAACTAAAATGGCCCCCACAGTCACCAGATCTCAACCCAATAGAGCATCTTTGGGATGTGGTGGAACGGGAGCTTCGTGCCCTGGATGTGCATCCCACAAATCTCCATCAACTGCAAGATGCTATCCTATCAATATGGGCCAACATTTCTAAAGAATGCTTTCAGCTCCTTGTTGAATCAATGCCACGTAGAATTAAGGCAGTTCTGAAGGCGAAAGGGTCAAACACAGTATTAGTGTGTGCTCCTAATAATCCTTTAGGGGAGTGTAATTCTGACCTTTTACATTACATTACATTTACATTTAGTCATTTAGCAGACGCTTTTATCCAAAGCGACTTACAAATGAGACTAATAGAAGCAACCAACACTAGTCAAGGGCAACAATATGCAAGCGCTGTAACAAGTCTCACGAAACACAAAACACAGGACAGTTTTTTTTTTTTTTTTTTTTTTTTTTAAATAACAAACAGTAACGAATAGAGTGATAAGTGCTATTCTTTATTGGTCAAGTGCTGCTGGAAAAGAAGTGTCTTGAGATGTTTTTTGAAAATGGCCACAGACTCGGCTGCTCGAACTGAGACAGGCAGGTCATTCCACCAGGTGGAACGGTCCAGGAAAAGGTCCTAGTGAGGGATTTCATGCCTCTTTGAGATGGCACCACTAGGCGTCGTTCACTTGCAGAACGCAAGCTTCTGGAGGGTGTGTAAGTCTGAGCAAGTGAGTTTAGGTATACTGGTGCAGAGCCTGCGGTTGCTTTGTAGGCGAGCACCAGAGCCTTGAATTTGATTCGCGCAGCTATCGGCAGCCAGTGAAGACTGATGAAGAGAGGTGTGACATGAGCTCTCTTCGGCTCGTTGAAGACCACTCGCCGCTGCGTTCTGGATCAGCTGCAAGGGTTTAACAGTGGATGCTGGAAGGCCCGCTAGAAGAGAATTGCAGTAGTCCAGTCTGGAGAGTACAAGAGCTTGGACCAGGAGTTGAGTGGCCTGCTCTGATAGGAAGGGTCTAATCTTCCTAATGTTGTATAGCGCAAATCTGCAGGACCGGGTTGTTGCAGTAATGTGGTCAGTGAATTTAAGCTGATCATCAATCACAACTCCAAGGTTCCTGGCAGTCCCGGACGGAGTTATGGTTGATGAACCGAGCTGAATGGAGAGAGTATGTCGAAGTGCTGGGTTGGCTGAGACCACAAGCAGTTCTGTCTTTGCCAGATTGAGTTGAAGGTGTTGTTCCTTCATCCAGGCAGAAATGTCTGTCAGGCAGGTAGCGATCCGAACCCCAACTGTGGGATCATCTGGTTGAAATGAGAAGTAGAGTTGAGTGTCATCAGCATAGCAGTGATAGGAAAAGCCATGTTTCTTGATGACAGATCCTAGAGATGACATGTAGATGGAGAAGAGAAGTGGTCCAAGCACTGAGC
This sequence comes from Gobiocypris rarus, assembly GCA_023029165.1. Classification (NCBI taxonomy): domain Eukaryota; kingdom Metazoa; phylum Chordata; class Actinopteri; order Cypriniformes; family Gobionidae; genus Gobiocypris; species Gobiocypris rarus. The sequence goes on along the minus strand of CM040927.1, from coordinate 39,886,670 downwards.
CCTGAGGAACTCCAGTAGCAATATGATGTGACTTAGACACTTCACCTCCATGACACCCTGAAGGACCTACCTGAGAGGTTAGACTTGAACCACTGGAGAGCAGTTCCTGAGATCCCCATCTTCATGAGTGTTGACAGGAGGATTTGGTGGTTAACTGTGTCAAAAGCAGCAGACAGATCCAGCAGGATAAGTACTGAGGATTTGGAAGCTGCTTTTGCCTGTCTCAGTGCTTCAGTAACCGAGAGCAGGGCAGTCTCAGTTGAGTGGCCGCTTTTGAATCCAGATTGGTTGTTGTCCAGGAGGTTGTTCTGTGCAAGAAACATAGAGAGTTGGTTGAACACTACTCTCAAGTGTCTTAGCAATAAAAGGCAGAAGGGACACCGGTCTGTAGTTTTCTAAAAGTGCTGGGTTCAGAGAGGGTTTCTTAAGCAGTGGGGTTACCCGAGCCTGCTTGAATGCTGTGGGGAAAGTCCCGGTGTGAAGAGAGGTGTTGACGATGTGGGTGAGTGCAGGAGTAATTGACAGTAATGGCCTGAAGCAGGTGAGTGGGGATAGGATCAAGCGGACAAGTAGTGGGGTGTTTGGAAAGGATGAGTTTGGAGACTTCTGTTTCAGAGAGCAGAGAGAAAGAGGGTAGCGTGTGTGTGACGGTTGATGAGATGTGTATGTCAGTTTGTGGTGTGGAGAATTGGCTGCTAATGGAGGAGGTTTTGTTTGTGAAGAAAGATGCAAAGTCGTCAGCTGTTGATGACGGAGGGGGCAAAGAAGAGAGGAGAATGTTCTGAAAAGTGCACGAGAGTCAGAGCAGTTGTTGATTTTGTTGTGATAGTATGTAGTTTTTGCAGTGGAGACATGTGCAGAGAAGGAAACAAGAAGAGACTGATACAAGGTAAGATCAGTAGAGTTCTTAGATTTGCGCCACTTTCTCTCTGCCACCCTGAGCCCAGAGCGATGTTGGCGGAGAACATCAGACA
>CM040927.1:39838196-39878196 GCA_023029165.1 Gobiocypris rarus | reverse complement strand
TGCATAATTAATGGCACACTATGACAGTATCTCCAAATAAACAAGTCACGTGTGGCGGAGGCAGTTCGGGCGTTTGGAGGTTCGGACGAGCGGAGGGGAAGCTCTCTTCGGCTGATCTGAGAACATCTGCGTAACGTCACTGTAGGATGTGATGTTCATATGAGAAACGCTAGAGACAATCAGCTGCTTCCTCAGTGTTTCCCCACACAAATATCCAAACATCCTTACATCGAGACACATTTAGAAGCTGAATAACAGAAAAAATGTCTCAATGATGTGAGTTTGTGCTTAAAACAAGAACAAATATCTGCCATTGGGGTCAGAAAAATAGCATTACGTGTTTATTTCTCTGAGTCCATTGGCAGATATTTGTTCTTGTTTTAAAGCACAAACCCCAATTAAATTTTTCTCATATCTCCAGTCGTTTCTCTTCTCCAGTAAATGTGTCCTCCTGATGTTAGGATGTTTGGATTTTATGCTGGAAAACGAGACCTCATTTGCAGTGAATAAGAGATGTAGAAACTGTGTTTCTACAGATTAAAAAATGATTATTGATGATCAAGTAGAAATTTGAGTTCTTTAAATCTTTGAGCGATAGTGTAAATATTCATCACACTGTCTAATATTTCACTGTTTTACTGGATTTATGACCAGGAGAGACTCTTTCAGAAACATTAAAAACAGTGTGTGTGTGTGTGTGTGTGTGTGTGTGTGTGTGTGTGTGTGTGTGTGTGTGTGTGTGTGGACTGGTAATCCCTACGGTATGGGGACAAAATGTCCCCACAAAGATGGCAATATCCAAAATCCTTGTCTTTGTGGGGACATTTTTTGGTCCCCATGAGGAAAACAGGTCATAAATCACACTAAGTGATGTTTTTTGAAAAAGTAAAATGCAGCATGTCTCCTGTGATGGGTAGGTTTAGGGGCAGACGCAGTGTGTGTGTGTGTGTGTGTGTGATGGGTAGGTTTAGGGGCAGACGCAGTGTGTGTGTGTGTGTGTGTGATGGGTAGGTTTATGGACAGGGGCTGTGTGTGTGTGTGTGTGTGTGTGTGTGTGTGTGTGTGTGTGTGTGTGTGTGTGTGTGTGTGTGTGTGTGTGTGTGTGTGTGTGTGTGTGTGTGTGTGTGTGTGTGTGTGTGTGTGTGTGTGTGTGTGTGTGTGTGTGTGTGTGTGTGTGTGTGTGTGTGTGTGTGTGTGTGTGTGTGTGTGTGTGTGTGTGTGTGTGTGTGTGTGTGTGTGTGTCAGGACACAAATGTGTATAATGACATGGGTATGACACAGGTATTACAAAAGAGGGTGAAATATGAGGGCGTTCCCCATGTCCTCACTTTTCAAAATGCTTATAAATCACACAGGATGAGGTTTTATCACAGAAAGTAAACTGCACAGTCTCCTGTGATGGGTAGGTTTAGGGGCAGTGTAGGGGGATAGAAAATACGGTTTGTACAGTATAAAATGCATTACGCCTATGGAATGTCCCCATAAAACATGAAAACCCAACGTGTGTGTGTGTGTGTGTGTATATATTTATATATATATAGTGTATATTTCCGGCTCCATGTGGTGTGTTGCGGCCGCTCTCATTAGTCGGAGTGCTGTGTGGGACGAGATGGACCTCCGACAGGAAGAGACAATAATGACTTCCTCTCCGTGGCGTTTCTGCCCACAAACACTGAACCGCTCTCGGGAAATGAGCCAGCGCTTCAGCAGATCCTTCACTCCATAAATACTGATGCTTACAGTTGACATGCAGTTAAAATATACTTTTGTGAAGTTATTTGTGTTTTGTGAGTTGGCTGCAGTATGAAACACATACAGACGCCATCACCACTGCAGGAAACGCTTCACCACCACACACTGAGTCTAATTCTCATTCAGATACAGTTCACCTTAATGCCCCTTATGAGTTGCACTTAAAAATGAACAATAAACTTTTTATCATAAAGTACTACAGCACGACATTTCAAATCTGGTCGATTGCCATCGGATGTATATGTGTATCACCCTTTTAACAACACACATCGTTTCAAAGCAGCTTCACATTAAAATCATAATGTTAATGTTTTTAATATCTTTATGCCGTATAGTTATCAGATTCAAGCTGCACGATACTTCACAATATTACAGTGAAATCCTAATCTAATCATGACAAACTATATATCATCATTGGAAAGGTCTAAGTTACAAATGAACAGTAATAGATTCATTTATGACTTTAAAAAATCTACATCATAACACGAGTTCTGACCTTTGATGCACACACTTTTAACTCTTTCCCCTCCAGCGTTTTTGACAATTTTCGCTGAAATATAATTGCCCATAGAATATTTTGTTTTATGAATATCTGAGCATGCATAGATCAAAATAAAGAGCTGACCATCTTCTTAAAAATATAAAAAACTGTTTTATTCTAGCTTCATGCATTCTTTTTTTTAATCAACACTTGAATATGGGTAAGTTTCATAAAAAAGCAACATTTTGAGCAAAAGCTGAGAAAATCACGTTTTTGTGAAAGACTGTGTCCAGATCAGATTCCGAGATGATCAAAGATCGAGTCCATGAACACCTCTAATGCTTCACAGTCCTGTAGCTCATCCCGGGTCCACATCTCATTCAGTAACATTACGTAGTTTTGATTTATATGATGTTTAATGTTGACAATCACGTTATTTTACATAAGCATCTGTTTACATGCGATCGCTTGCTTTACTGCGTCTTACTCGCGTGTGTTTTGATCAGGAGATTCAGTACTCATTCAGGAGATGCGTAATAGCGCCCCCTAGTATCTAACTGTGAAAACACGGAAACACGGAAAATTCCGTGTTTGGCTGGGAAAGAGTTAATCGTCGAAAATGTGGTTTTCATGCTAAAGGTTCATAATAAAGCATATATATTCTTATCGCCTTTTTATATCACATATTTTAGTAGTTATAAATTAGGTGTCATTCGAAATCTTTCAAACTCAAAATTCATCCTGTGAAAGCCGTTATGAAATTGGACGTTGTGTTACCATAGAAACGGTACTCTGTAATTATTTTGCCTGGCTCCTCCCCTAGTGAGCGTCGTCATGTTACATAATTTATAACCTTTCCTAATCCTGACAAAACACATCGTCAGAAAGAGTCTCAAGGTTCCATATTTTGTGATAGAAGTTATATATGGACGGGAATTTATTAATTTGAATGCATAAAAATAATTCAGTGGACTCTGTGGCACCCGGTGGCTATTTTTGGTATTACGCCTAAACAACATCTCATGCATGGGAATTTAAATTTTTGTGATATCAACTTCAAATTTGGAACACAACTTGGTTAGACACATGGCTTTGATTTTCTAGTAATTTTAGAATAAATTTAAACTTTTTCATACTTTAATTTTTCATGCTTTCAAATCAGCAATAATCTGGTCAATAAAACTTAGGTCTTGAATTACAACCATTTAGGTTTGGATTGTTCATTTTCACCTCCATTCTCAAAAGGGGGAGATGACAGTTAATGATTAATGAACTGAATGCATGTGGATAAAGTTATATAATCTACACCAATCAGGCATAACATTATGACCGGTGAGTAACACTGATGATCTCTTCCTCACGGCTCCTGTTAGTGGGTGGGATATATTAGGCAGCAAGTGAACATTTTGTCCTCAGAGTTGATGTGTTAGAAGCAGGAAAAATGGGCAAGCGTAAGGATTTGAGCGAGTTTGACAAGGGCCAGATTGTGATGGCTAGACGACTGGGTCAGAGCATCTCCAAAACTGCAGCTCTTGTGGGGTGTTCCCGGTCTGCAGTGGTCAGGATCTATCAAAAGTGCTCCAAGGAAGGAACAGTGGAGAACCGGCCACAGGGTCATGGGCGGCCCAGGCTCATTGATGCACGTGTGGAGCGAAGGCTGGCCCGTGTGGTCCGATCAAACAGACGAGCTACTGGAGCTCAAACTGCTCAAGAAGTTAATGCTGGTTCTGATAGAAAGGTGTCAGAAATGTGTATATTAAAGACTGAATATTCAATTTTGAAAGTCTCTTTTTAGGATATTGCTGCGCGTCACATACAGACGATCACACATCAGTATTTGTGAGTGTTGTCGCTGTTATTGTGATCCATTAGCAGTCGATGGGAAATCTTCAGCATGTTGGCATTACTCCAGAGCCCATCACATCCGTCTGAGAGATGCTGACTCAGACTGACCACATCAGATCTTCTGTGTCCATTCTGGAGTTAATGTTTAATATCAGTCACATGTGCATGAAGTTTAAATCTCTGTATCTGATCATTATTGCTTATTCTGGGAACAGACGCTGGCACAGAGGGATTGTGTTCCAGCAAACAAATGGCTAAGCATTATTAGTCATCAGAATGACTGTGATTTCATTATCTGGTCTTTTTAAGTCTATTAAAGCGAGGCCAAACTTGCCCACAGACTCCATCGCAATGCCAAGAACAGCAGAAACGGTCCTCGACTGATTCTCCAACACACACACACACACACACACACAAACTGATTCTGAACAGCCCTTACAAATATCAGCCAGTAAGCCATTAAAATGGCAATTTTTTTAATTCTTATAATTTCAACATTTTATGTCTCAAAGGTCATAATTACAATTTTGTAATTTCGACACCTTACAGTGCATCCGGAGCGTATTTACAGCACTTTTTCCACATCTTATGTTACAGCCTTATTCCAAAATGGATTTAATTCATTATATTTTTCCTCAATTCTACAAACAATACCCCATAATGACAACGTGAAAGACGTTTGTTTGAAATCTTTGCAAATATATATATTTATCAAGTCCACCTGTGGTAGATTCAACTGATTGGACATGATTTGGTAAGGCACACACCTGTCTATATAATAAGGTTAACAGTGCATGTCCGAGCACAAGCCATGAAGTCCAAGGGATCGTCTGTAGACCTCCGAGACAAGATTGATCAGATCTGGGGAAGGGCACAGAAACATTTCTGCAGCTGAAGGTCCCAGTGATCTCAGTGGCCTCCATCATCCATACATCCATCCAGCGTTTCTCTGAGGAGAGAGGAGAACCTTCCAGAAGAACAGCCATCTCTGCAGCTCTCCACCAATCAGGCCTGTGTGGGGGCGTGGCCAGACGGAAGCCACTCCTCTGGGAAAGGCACATGACAGCCCGCCTGGAGTTTGCCAAACGGCTCCTGAAGGACTCTCACACCATGAGAAACAACACCTCTGGTCTGATGAAACAAAGATTGAACTCTTTGGCCTGAATGGAGGAAACCAGGCACCGCTCATCACTGGCCAATCCCCTCCCTACAGTGAAGCATGGTGGGGGCAGCATCATGATGTGGGGGTGTTTTTCAGCGGCAGGAACTGGGAGACTAGTCAGGATTGAGGGAAAGAAGAATCCTTGATGAAAACCTGCTCCAGAGCACTCTGGACCTCAGACTGGGGTGAAGGTTCATCTCCCAACAGGACAGCGACCCGAAGCACAGCCGAGATAACACCGGAGTGGCTACGGCACGACTCTGGGAATGTCCTTGAGTGGCCCGGCCAGAGCCCAGACCTGAACCCGATTGAACATCTCTGGAGAGATCTGAAAATGTCTGTGCACTGATGCTCCGCATCCAACCTGATGGAGCTGGAGAGCTCCTGTAAAGAAGAACGGGAGGAACTGCCCAATAATAGTGTGCCGAGCATTAGCATCAAACTCAGAAACACCTGAGGCTGTGATCGGGGCCAAAGGGGCTTCAGCAGAGCACTGAGCAGAGGCTGGGAATACTCATGCGATTTATTGTGTTTTTATCATTTATACATATTGTCATTATGGGGCATTGTTTGTAGAATCGAGGAAAAATATAATGAATTGAATCCATTTTGGAATAAGGCTGTGAATACTTTCCGGATGCTCTGTCTATTTCTAAATCATGACATGACTTTGCTGTTATTTGTCAGGAATGATTCATGAGGTTTTAGTCTGAGTTATATGTTTATTTCATTGCTAAATGTGACTCTATTATCGTCCAGCTGTAACCCGATGAATGCGGTGAGAAGCGCTGTGTTAGCGTGACCTGCAGAAACACACGCGTGTCAGGAATCTCTCGTGTGACGGCTCGAGTGGAGAACAGGTGGAAGGTCCGAGTAAGACAGAAGCTGCAGAAGGAGAGTCTCTCGACACGGAAACACTCGCAGCGCCTCTTCAGGAGTGACCCGAGGCGACCCGCGTCCTCTCAAGCGTGTGTGTGTGTGTGTGTGTGTGTGTGCGTGTGTGTGTGGACTGGTAATCCCTACGGTATGGGGACAAAATGTACCCACAAAGATGGCAATATCCAAAATCCTTGTCCTTGTGGGGACATTTTTGGTCCCCATGAGGAAAACAGGTCATAAATCACACTAAGTGATGTTTTTGAAAAAGTAAAAATGCAGCATGTCTCCTGTGATGGGTAGGTTTAGGGGCAGGGGCAGTGTAGGGGATAGAAAATACGGTTTGTATGCGGTATAAAATGCATTACGCCTATGGAATGTCCCCATAAAACATGGAAACACAACATGTGTGTGTGTGTGTGTGTGTGTGTGTGTGTGTGTGTGTGTGTGTGTGTGTGTGTGTGTGTGTGTGTGTGTGTGTGTGCGTGTGTGTGTGTGTGTGTGTGTGTGTGTGTGTGCGGTTGCTGTTAGAAAAGAAGCACAAGTCATTAGTCGAAGGAACCTTCAGTCGGCTTCATCTGAAATCCATAGTGCATCTCTGCTTTGGAAAATCGTTTTCAGGAAGGGACTTTGAACCTTTCAAAGGGAAAAAGCACATCAGAGCACATCAATCCAAACACTGTTATCCTTAAATACAAATCTAATGAAATCAAAACTGAATATATAACTCTTAATGGCTTAGGTTAGCTTCACGTAATGCCATGGTTCACTATTAAAGCACACTGTTTGAGCGGCCGTCGCGTGTTAAATACAGCGTCTGCTGAGATGGCATGTGTAGACGTTTGTATGGTTGTGTTTGAGAGTTTTCTGGAGAGAGGTGGAAAGGCTCGTGTTTTCTGGAGAGAGGTGGAAAGGCTGGTGTTTTCTGGAGAGAGGTGGAAAGGCTGGTGTTTTCTGGAGAGAGGTGGAAAGGCTGGTGTTTTCTGGAGAGAGGTGGAAAGGCTTGTGTTTTCTGGAGAGAGGTGGAAAGGCTCGTGTTTTCTGGAGAGAGGTGGAAAGGCTGGTGTTTTCTGGAGAGACGTGGAAAGGCTCGTGTTTTCTGGAGACGTGGAAAGGCTGGTGTTTTCTGGAGAGAGGTGGAAAGGCTTGTGTTTTCTGGAGAGAGGTGGAAAGGCTCGTGTTTTCTGGAGAGAGGTGGAAAGGCTGGTGTTTTCTGGAGAGAGGTGGAAAGGCTGGTGTTTTCTGGAGAGGTGGAAAGGCTCGTGTTTTCTGGAGAGAGGTGGAAAGGCTGGTGTTTTCTGGAGAGAGGTGGAAAGGCTGGTGTTTTCTGGAGAGAGGTGGAAAGGCTGGTGTTTTCTGGAGAGAGGTGGAAAGGCTGGTGTTTTCTGGAGAGGCATTGGAAAGGCTCGTGTTTTCTGGAGAGGCGTGGAAAGGCTCGTGTTTTCTGGAGAGACGTGGAAAGGCTGGTGTTTTCTGGAGAGAGGTGGAAAGGCTGGTGTTTTCTGGAGAGAGGTGGAAAGGCTCGTGTTTTCTGGAGAGAGGTGGAAAGGCTGGTGTTTTCTGGAGAGAGGTGGAAAGGCTCGTGTTTTCTACAGAGAGGTGGGAAGGCTCGTGTTTTCTGGAGAGAGGTGGGAAGGCTCGTGTTTTCTGGAGAGAGGTGGAAAGGCTCGTGTTTTCTGGAGAGAGGTGGGAAGGCTCGTGTTTTCTGGAGAGAGGTGGAAAGGCTCGTGTTTTCTGGAGAGAGGTGGAAAGGCTCGTGTTTTCTGGAGAGAGGTGGATAGGCTCGTGTTTTCTGGAGAGAGGTGGAAAGGCTCGTGTTTTCTGGAGAGAGGTGGAAAGGCTCGTGTTTTCTGGAGAGAGGTGGATAGGCTCGTGTTTTCTGGAGAGAGGTGGAAAGGCTGGTGTTTTCTGGAGAGAGGTGGAAAGGCTCGTGTTTTCTGGAGAGAGGTGGAAAGGCTCGTGTTTTCTGGAGAGACGTGGATAGGCTCGTGTTTTCTGGAGAGAGGTGGAAAGGCTCGTGTTTTCTGGAGAGAGGTGGGAAGGCTCGTGTTTTCTACAGAGAGGTGGGAAGGCTCGTGTTTTCTGGAGAGAGGTGGAAAGGCTCGTGTTTTCTGGAGAGAGGTGGAAAGGCTCGTGTTTTCTGGAGAGAGGTGGAAAGGCTCGTGTTTTCTGGAGAGAGGTGGATAGGCTCGTGTTTTCTGGAGAGAGGTGGAAAGGCTCGTGTTTTCTGGAGAGAGGTGGAAAGGCTGGTGTTTTCTGGAGAGAGGTGGGAAGGCTCGTGTTTTCTGGAGAGGTGGAAAGGCTCGTGTTTTCTGAGAGAGGTGGATAGGCTCGTGTTTTCTGAGAGAGGTGGAAAGGCTGGTGTTTTCTGGAGAGAGGTGGAAAGGCTCGTGTTTTCTGGAGAGACGTGGAAAGGCTCGTGTTTTCTGGAGAGAGGTGGAAAGGCTGGTGTTTTCTGGAGAGAGGTGGAAAGGCTCGTGTTTTCTGGAGAGAGGTGGGAAGGCTCGTGTTTTCTGGAGAGAGGTGGAAAGGCTGGTGTTTTCTGGAGAGAGGTGGGAAGGCTCGTGTTTTCTGGAGAGACGTGGAAAGGCTCGTGTTTTCTACAGAGAGGTGGGAAGGCTTGTGTTTTCTGGAGAGGTGGGAAGGCTCGTGTTTTCTGGAGAGGTGGGAAGGCTCGTGTTTTCTGGAGAGACGTGGAAAGGCTCGTGTTTTCTGGAGAGAGGTGGAAAGGCTCGTGTTTTCTGGAGAGAGGTGGAAAGGCTGGTGTTTTCTGGAGAGAGGTGGAAAGGCTCTTGTTTTCTGGAGAGAGGTGGAAAGGCTCGTGTTTTCTGGAGAGAGGTGGGAAGGCTCGTGTTTTCTGGAGAGAGGTGGAAAGGCTGGTGTTTTCTGGAGAGAGGTGGGAAGGCTCGTGTTTTCTGGAGAGACGTGGAAAGGCCTCGTGTTTTCTACAGAGAGGTGGGAAGGCTCGTGTTTTCTGGAGAGAGGTGGAAAGGCTCGTGTTTTCGGAGAGAGGTGGAAAGGCTGGTGTTTTCTGGAGAGAGGTGGAAAGGCTCGTGTTTTCTGGAGAGAGGTGGAAAGGCTGGTGTTTTCTGGAGAGAGGTGGAAAGGCTGGTGTTTTCTAGAGAGGTGGAAAGGCTCGTGTTTTCTGGAGAGAGGTGGAAAGGCTCGTGTTTTCTGGAGAGACGTGGAAAGGCTCGTGTTTTCTGGAGAGAGGTGGAAAGGCTCGTGTTTTCTGGAGAGAGGTGGAAAGGCTCGTGTTTTCTGGAGAGGTGGAAAGGCTGGTGTTTTCTGGAGAGGTGGAAAGGCTCGTGTTTTCTGGAGAGAGGTGGAAAGGCTCGTGTTTTCTGGAGAGACGTGGAAAGGCTGGTGTTTTCTGGAGAGAGGTGGAAAGGCTCGTGTTTTCTGGAGAGAGGTGGAAAGGCTCGTGTTTTCTGGAGAGAGGTGGAAAGGCTCGTGTTTTCTGGAGAGAGGTGGAAAGGCTCGTGTTTTCTGAGAGAGGTGGAAAGGCTCGTGTTTTCTGGAGAGACGTGGAAAGGCTGGTGTTTTCTGGAGAGAGGTGGAAAGGCTCGTGTTTTCTGGAGAGACGTGGAAAGGCTGGTGTTTTCTGGAGAGAGGTGGAAAGGCTCGTGTTTTCTGGAGAGAGGTGGAAAGGCTCGTGTTTTCTGTGAGCTGAAGTATTGATGCGTTTGCTTCTGATAGTGCCGTGTGCTTTGATCAGGGGTTTTCATCAATGTCGGCTGGTTTGGCACTTTTGCATTATAATCCAGTTTTGTGTGAGGTTTGGCCGTCTCTGTTTGGACCGCATTCACCTCGACACAGATCATATTCATGAAGCCCATTTCCACCTCACCACTTTGGTAAATCATAATTATGACACAAGTCAAAATTATGTAAAATCATAGTATGTCATAATTTTAATGAAAATTTCAACTTTTCAAATTTCGATTTTTGCCTCATAATTTTAACATAGTATGTCACAATTTTCGACAGTCATTTCAACTTAAAATTTCGACATTTGTCAATTTAAAGTTTCATAACTTCATAACAACAGTCGAAGTTATGACGTAAAATGTCAAAATTATGACATTCATAATTTCAACTGTCATAATTTCAACATTTTATATCAAAATTTCGACTGTCATTTAAATTTTATTATAATTTTTGATTTTTTTTGTAATAAAATGTCAAAATTATGACAAAAAATGTCAAAATTATGACAGTCAAATAATTTTGAATTTGTCTGTTTTATGTCTGTTTTTGACATGTTTTTAACCTGACGGAGGGTAAATGATGACAGAACTGACTTTATAACCTTTAATCTCGTTTGATTTTATTAATCTGTTTTTCCTTTCCTCTGCAGTGAATTTCGATCACTTCCAGATCCTGCGAGCCATTGGGAAGGGGAGCTTTGGGAAGGTAAGACTGACGTTCATTATCCAGGTGTGTTCGTACTGTAGTGAACGAGAGGAGCTGTACAGCAGCTGATGAGACGGTCACATCTACAGTAAGTACAGTAAGAGACTGAACGCCTCGGTCGCCGAGCACCCTGGGTAATTCAGCCTCTCTAATTACCCTGCGCTCTCCTTATCTGAAACCAGGCCGCGCTTAAGTAGGCCTTAAGTAATTACAAATTAATTTTTCCATTAATCTGGACGGTAGTGGTTAATTAATTTAAGATGCGTGTGTCATGTGAGATTTATTCTTTGAATGACCCGAGGAAGACAGTATCTGTCTGAATCCCAATCCCCTGACAGCTCCATCGCCTCATGAGCAGGAACTCTCATGCTTATCGGGATGCATGGAAGGCTTTGACTAATACCTTCTGTATAAAGTTTGGAATTTCAACTGAGACATTTGACATTTGAGGTCATAATTTTGACTGTCAATTATAAAATGTCTAAATTATGACACAGTTGAAATTGACATGAAATGTTTAAACTATGACAGTTTCAATCTTGTCATAATATCGACTGTCATAACTTAGACATTTTTATGTCAATTTCTATTTGGTCATAATTTCGACATTTTATGTCATCATTTTCAAAGTTGTCATAATTTTGACATTTTAATTTCAACATTTTATGTCATCATTTTCAAAGTTGTCATAATTTCATCATTTTATGTCAGAATTTAGACATTTGTCATTATTTGATAAATTATGACAGTTGAAATAATGAGCTTCTATTTTTCCATAATTTAGATTTATATCAAAATTTAGGCTTTTTGTCATAATTTCCACTTTGTCAATAAAATGTCTAAATTATGACAGTTGAAATGATGACATCAAATGTGTAATTATTCGACTTTGTCAAAATCTAGACATTTTATTTAATACTTTCGACTTTGCCATAATTTCAGATGTCCTAAACGAGTCATTAACTTTCATGGTAATGGGAATATATTAATTGCATTAATAATGAGCTCCCGTTTGGAATAGCTGAGCTGTTGTAATGTTTGAGGGCTGATGATGGACACACAGTAGAGCTCCAGCTGTGATGTTCAGCATTACTCCTGATCCGTCTGCGGGTGCAGTGGCTCGGATTGGATCTTTGCTCTTTTAAACGCTCTGTGAGGAATAAGCGACCCCTTTCTGAAAGCCCATCAGCTGCCGCCGTCAGAGAGAGTTATGATCTGATTCTTCAGGATAGCATTACCCATAAACCCTGAAGAACGGCTCCTGAGCGCCACACACCTGCTTGATAAGAACAAAAGCTTAAACTTCAGGAAGAGCGGCTGCTGTAATGTGTCTCGTCACACTGGCACTGAGACCTGGAGAACATCATTTATCCGTGAGGAACGCCGGCGCTGCTGAATGTGAGCAAGCCGTGCGTTTGATTGGAGAGTGTTTTTATCCCATTAGCTTCCCATTGCTTCTGTCATTATTAAGGCCTATAACTTCATATTCCCATGGTGAACACTCACCAAATTTTGCATGCATGAAGGGTATGTGGCTAATTGCATTTTATGTAATTTGGAGATTAATGGGATGTATGGTTGCCTAGTAACTAGAAGTTAAATTTGCTGAATTTCAGTCCTGAAACTGCGACTCCATAGACTCCCGTGTTAAACGTGCCTGTTGTTGTTCCACAGAAATCAGGACTTCTTCCTGTGTCTTGTTTTCCAACACAAACATCCTCGAGAAGCTTGATTTCTGAAAAAATATTAAAATTGAGTTTGTGTTTAAAGGGGTACTTCAGCGCTGGGAAGATGAATCTGTATTTAAACGGGGTCATTAATGTAGTAGAAATATGAAATTATTTTTGAATTTGGTGCCTTCTAATGTTAAAATTTTATGTCAATTTCTATTTTGTCATAATTTAGACATTTTTATGTCATAATTTCGACTGTCATAATAAAATGTCTAAATTGACAGTTGAAATTTGAAGTTTCTATTTTCCATAATTTAGACATTTATATCACAATTTATATCACAATTAGATAGTTTTTTTGTCAATTTCAACCGTCGTAATGTTGAAATTGTATGCCATAATTGTGAATTTGTCATAATTTCAAATTTTTTGTCATTTTCAAAGTTGACATAATTTCGATATTTACTGGATTACTGGATCACTTGCTCACCGCGTTCATTTTCAGAAAATCAGTTCAGATAGAGACACTACAATTAAAAACTGAACGTGTCTGTTCGATATAATGCGAGTGAGCCGAATTCACATCACATGAGCGGAGGTAATCGTGGGATTCACATTACATGAGTGGAGGTTATCACGGGATTCACATCACATGAGCTGAGGTAATCGCGGGATTCACATCACATGAGCTGAGGTAATCGCGATTCACATCACATGAACTGAGGTAATCGCGGGATTCACATCACATGAGCTGAGGTGTCGCGGGATTCACATCACATGAACTGAGGTAATCGCGATTCACATCACATGAGCTGAGGTAATCGGATTCACATCACATGAGCTGAGGTAATCGCGGGATTCACATCACATGAGCTGAGGTAATCGCGGGATTCACATCACATGAGCTGAGGTAATCGCGATTCACATCACATGAGCTGAGGTAATCGCGGGATTCACATCACATGAGTGGAGGTAATCACGGGATTCGCATCACATGAGCTGAGGTGTCGCGGGATTCACATCACATGAGCTGAGGTAATCGCGGATTCGCATCACATGAGCTGAGGTAATCGCGATTCACATCACATGAACTGAGGTAATCGCGGGATTCACATCACATGAGCTGAGGTCGCGGGATTCACATCACATGAGCTGAGGTAATCGCGGGATTCGCATCACATGAGCTGAGGTAATCACAGGATTCACATCACATGAGCTGAGGTAATCACAGGATTCGCATCACATGAGCTGAGGTAATCACAGGATTCACATCACATGAGCTGAGGTAATCGGGATTCACATCACATGAGCTGAGGTAATCGCGGGATTCACATCACATGAGCTGAGGTAATCGCGGGATTCGCATCACATGAGCTGAGGTAATGTCGCGATTCACATCACATGAGCTGAGGTAATCGCGGGATTCACATCACATGAGCTGAGGTAATCGCGGGATTCACATCACATGAGCTGAGGTAATCGCGATTCGCATCACATGAGCTGAGGTAATCGCGATTCGCATCACATGAGCTGAGGTAATCGCGATTCGCATCACATGAGCTGAGGTAATCGCGGGATTCGCATCACATGAGCTGAGGTAATCGCGGATTCGCATCACATGAGCTGAGGTAATCGCGATTCGCATCACATGAGCTGAGGAAATCGCGGGATTCGCATCACATGAGCTGAGGTAATCGCGGGATTCGCATCACATGAGCTGAGGTAATCGCGATTCGCATCACATGAGCTGAGGTAATCGCGGATTCGCATCACATGAGCTGAGGTAATCGCGGGATTCGCATCACATGAGCTGAGGTAATCGCGGGATTCGCATCACATGAGCTGAGGTAATCGCGGGATTCGCATCACATGAGCTGAGGTAATCGCGGGATTCGCATCACATGAGCTGAGGTAATCGCGGGATTCGCATCACATGAGCTGAGGTAATCGCGGGATTCGCATCACATGAGCTGAGGTAATCGCGGATTCGCATCACATGAGCTGAGTGTAATCGCTGGATTCGCATCACATGTGCTGAGGTAATCGCGGGATTCGCATCACGAGCTGAGGTAATCACAGAATTCGCATCACATGTGCTGAGGTAATCGCGGGATTCGCATCACACGAGCTGAGGTAATCACGGGATTCACATCACATGAGCGGAGGTAATCGCGGGATTCATATCACATGAGCTGAGGTAATCGTGGGATTCACATCACATGAGCTGAGGTAATCGCGGGATTCGCATCACATGAGCTGAGGTAATCGCGGGATTCACATCACATGAGCTGAGGTAATCGCGGGATTCGCATCACATGAGCTGAGGTGTCGCGGGATTCACATCACATGAGCTGAGGTAATCGCGGGATTCGCATCACATGAGCTGAGGTAATGTCCGATTCACATCACATGAGCTGAGGTAATCGCAGGATTCGCATCACATGTGCTGAGGTAATCGCGGGATTCGCATCACATGAGCTGAGGTAATCGCGGGATTCGCATCACATGAGCTGAGGTAATCGCGGGATTCGCATCACATGAGCTGAGGTAATCGCGATTCGCATCACATGAGCGGAGGTAATCGCGGGATTCACATCACATGAGCGGAGGTAATCGCGGGATTCGCATCACATGAGCGGAGGTAATCGCGGGATTCACATCACATGAGCTGAGGTAATCGCGATTCACATCACATGAGCTGAGGTAATCGCGGATTCACATCACATGAGCGGAGGTAATCGCGGGATTCACATCACATGAGCGGAGGTAATCGCGGGATTCACATCACATGAGCTGAGGTAATCGCGGGATTCACATCACATGAGCTGAGGTAATCGCGGGATTCGCGGCTGCATTCACAGCGCGTGATCAGTCTGGCGCGTGTTCAGTTCATGTCTTTGGAAGCTTAACTTTCATAGGAAGTTCATTTGAACAGTTGAAACACTCCCTTTGCTCTCCACCGCTCCGTTTACATGAATCTCTGCCGCTCCCGAGCCGAGTGCTGTGAGTGTGATGTTGAAAACATGTGGGAATAGCGCCTCCTGCTGGCTGTAGTCTTCAGCCTCTGGACAAAAACTCCTCCGATGATGCAAAATGACGATATTTGCGTCATCGGAGGAATTTTTCCATAAATAAAATACATAATTCTCTGGTCTCAGGGTCATATGAGGGGGGAAAGTACGATAATTTGAATAAACTCCTGGGTTTCTACTGATACAAAGCTTAATGCTAATCGCTGAAGTAAACCCTTTAAAACACCAACAAATCATATATAATTCTTTCCTGTTTTAGGCTAAAACTTGCTTAATGTTTAGATGTTTGTGCTGGAAAACACGGCATGCGGAAGAACAGCAGTTTTGCAGTTTTGGATGCAATGAACCCAGAACTCGTCTGTTCTGCGAGATTACACCTGAATGTGATTTTTATTCATTTGTGCAAAGAACTGGTGATGATGAGGTTTCCTAAAAAGAGCGGTGTGTGACGGAGCTGAGATCCGTCTGAGTGTGTGCGTCCTGCCGGGATGAGAGGGCGTGACTGGGCCCTGTGGAGAGCCGCGCAGCCGGAGCCCGTCGGGATTAGATTTCCCGGTCGGAGCGAGACTGATGATAATGACACGGGCTGTTCGAGAGCACCTGACGATCATGTGACCAGCTCAGAGCTGACCTGGGGTCTGTGTTTCAGAAGCGTCCCGCTGCGTCTCGCCTTTTGCAATTGCAACTAGAACACAACAAATTAGTCTAAGAACACAATTCATCCTACATTGTGAATGTTCAGGATTTGCAGACCGGAACTATTTCTAGGTCACTGATTGAATAAGCATTTTTGTTTGAGAAGCAAGATATAAGTGATGTTTTGAAGAAGTAGTGTTCATTTTTGTTGCTAAATAGGGAAAAAATGATGTGGTACCATTTGAAAGAATCTCTCTGCTCACCTGATCATAAATCCAGTAAAACCTATGCATGACCTTTCCAACTCATCATACGCCATGAAGAAGAACAACACCGAAGACAAACATATTTTTTCTTTTTTATTACCGATGGTTTGGCTAGATAAGACCTTATTCCTCGGCTGGAGTCGTGCAGAGCCTCCACCAAACTTTACACTTTACACAAGTCCCGTTCCCCTGTCAACCGCCAAACCCAGACTCGTCCATGGGATGGTCAGACAGAGAAGCGTGATTGGTCACTCAGAGAACACGTCTCACTGCTCTAGAGTCCAGTGGTGGCGTGCTTTACCCCACTGCATCCCACGCTTTGCATTGCTCTTGGTGATGTAAGGCTTGGATGAGCTGCTCGGCCATGGAAACCCATTCCATGAAGCTCTCTCCGCACTGTTCCTGAGCTCATCTGAAGGCCACAGGAGTTTGGAGGTCTGGAGCGATTGACTCTGCAGAAAGTTGGTGACTTCTGCGCACTGTGACCCTCAGCATGCGCTGACCCCGCTCTGGGATTGAGTTGCTGTTGTTCCCAATCGCTTCCTCTTTGTTATAATCCCACTAACAGTTGAGCGTGGAATATTTAGTAGTGAGGAAATGTCAGGAATGGCCTTATTGCACAGGTGGCAACCTATCCCGGTCCCACGCTTGAGTTCACTGAGCTCCTGAGAGCGAGCCATTCTCTCACAGATGTGTGTAGAAGCGTCTGCATGCCTAGAGCTTGATTTACACACCTGTGGCCATGAAGGGAATGAACACCTGTGATCCCAATACTTCTGGCTATAGTGCATCTAAATGAACAAACACTGATGATGCCTATAACTACAGTAGATCAGCCATAGTTTCATGTGTCATTCACATGTCTTCAGTCTGTGATCATGAGGGAAGCTCTTCTGTTGAGCCTCTCAGGCCTGATGTGCTCGTGTGTCTGTGATTAATTCAGCTCTTCGGTCTGCGTCTGTCCTCAGATGAGCTCTGAATGAATCCTTCAGCCCACAGTCATTTCCTTTAATTGTTTGGTTTCTCAGTGTGTGAGTGGGTTGATAGCTATTCTCTCTCTCTCCTGTATCTTTGCAAATAAAGCCTTCAACATGCTCTTCTCTCCATTTGTGTCTCCATCTTTTTCATCTCCACTGCTGCCCTTTAATTTTTAATCTTCCAGGTCTCTCTGTGAGCGCCGATGAGCTGTTCAGATGCTGATGAATGTTTGTGTTGTAAGTGCTGGTGGTGTGCTTTCATTTCCCGCCCGCATCACTAAAGAGGGAGAGAAAACAAATTTACATAAGAGGAAATTATTTCTCTTTGTCACTCAGAGACTCATCGTGCTGGAAAGAGTTTGGAAACATCGGCGCTCGGTGTTCCCGTCTGTGTGCCTGTTATAATTCAGAGGAAAAACACTTCGCCTGTTCCAGTCAGATGTTTCAATAGAATCGATTCATGAGGGAATATTGGATTCAAGAGGCTTTATTGGGATTGAAAGTAAGGCATCAGTGCAAAAAGACTGAAATAGTGGTCAGACGGATCAGCGAGTTTGTCTGAGCGCTCAGGTTTTATATCCGCTTCCCTTCAGCTGGAAGTCGTCCTGCTCCTCTCAGCAGTTGTGTGACCCAGAAACCCAGCGCTTCTGATTCGAGTCTCCGGTAGATTGAACAGAACACTCGTTTCTCTCGGCTGGGTCGGGCCTACCAGAAGCTTTGTGACAACAATGGATAGAGCAGCTAAATATATCAGAGTCATGGGAATAGAAGAAGCTTAAAGAGTAAAGACACTCTGCATTCATAACTCGACCGACACATTATGCAGCGTTACATAAACCACTGCATCTTATACCTGACACGCTTAGTAGATGAAGTGAGAAGGATCATTCATATACACTGTACAAAATATTTTAAGTTTTAAATGAAACATAGTCTATTGGAGTGTGCTGCACTCGCAACCAATCTTAAATCACAGCCAATCAGAAGAGAGTGTGGGCGGAGTCTCTTTAAGTGCACTGCACTCGCAACCAAATCAATTCAAAGTCACAGCCAATCAGAAGAGAGTGTGGGCGGAGTCTCTTCAAGTGCACTGCACTCGCAACCAATCTTAAATCACAGCCAATCAGAAGAGAGTGTGGGCGGAGTCTCTTTAAGTGCACTGCACTTGCAACCAATCTTAAATCACAGCCAATCAGAAGAGAGTGTGGGCGGAGTCTCTTCAAGTGCAATTCACTCGCAACCAAATCAATTCAAAGTCACAGCCAACCAGAAGAGAGTGTGGGCGGAGTCTCTTCAAGCGCGCTGCACTTACAACCAAGTCATCCAAAATCACAGCCAACCAGAAGAGAGTGTGGGCGGAGTCTCTTTAAGTGCACTGCACTTGCAACCAATCTTAAATCACAGCCAATCAGAAGAGAGTGTGGGCGGAGTCTCTTCAAGCGCGCTGCACTTACAACCAAGTCATCCAAAATCACAGCCAATCAGAAGAGAGTGTGGGCGGAGTCTCTTCAAGCGCGCTGCACTTACAACCAATTCATCCAAAATCACAGCCAATCAGAAGAGAGTGTGGGCGGAGTCTCTTTAAGTGCACTGCACTCGCAACCAATCTTAAATCACAGCCAATCAGAAGAGAGTGTGGGCGGAGTCTCTTCAAGCGCGCTGCACTTACAACCAAGTCATCCAAAATCACAGCCAATCAGAAGAGAGTGTGGAGAGTCTCTTCAAGCGCACTGCACTTACAACCAAGTCATCCAAAATCACAGCCAATCAGAAGAGAGTGCGGGTCTCTTTAAGTGCACTGCACTCGCAACCAATCTTAAATCACAGCCAACCAGAAGAGAGTGTGGGCGGAGTCTCTTCAAGTGCACTTCAGTTACAACCAAATCAATCCAAAATCACAGCCAATCAGAAGAGAGTGTGGGCGGAGTCTCTTCAAGCGCGCTGCACTTACAACCAAGTCATCCAAAATCACAGCCAATCAGAAGAGAGTGTGGGCGGAGTCTCTTCAAGCGCGCTGCACTTACAACCAATTCATCCAAAATCACAGCCAATCAGAAGAGAGTGTGGGCGGAGTCTCTTTAAGTGCACTGCACTCGCAACCAATCTTAAATCACAGCCAATCAGAAGAGAGTGTGGGCGGAGTCTCTTTAAGTGCACTGCACTTGCAACCAATCTTAAATCACAGCCAACCAGAAGAGAGTGTGGGCGGAGTCTCTTCAAGCGCGCTGCACTTACAACCAAGTCATCCAAAATCACAGCCAATCAGAAGAGAGTGTGGGCGGAGTCTCTTTAAGTGCACTGCACTTGCAACCAATCTTAAATCACAGCCAACCAGAAGAGAGTGTGGGCGGAGTCTCTTCAAGCGTGCTGCACTTACAACCAAGTCATCCAAAATCACAGCCAATCAGAAGAGAGTGTGGGCGGAGTCTCTTCAAGCGCGCTGCACTTACAACCAAGTAATCCAAAATCACAGCCAATCAGAAGAGAGTGTGGGCGGAGTCTCTTCAAGCGCGCTGCACTTACAACCAATTCATCCAAAATCACAGCCAATCAGAAGAGAGTGTGGGCGGAGTCTCTTCAAGCGCGCTGCACTTACAACCAAGTAATCCAAAATCACAGCCAATCAGAAGAGAGTGTGGGCGGAGTCTCTTCAAGCGCGCTGCACTTACAACCAATTCATCCAAAATCACAGCCAATCAGAAGAGAGTGTGGGCGGAGTCTCTTTAAGTGCACTGCACTCGCAACCAATCTTAAATCACAGCCAACCAGAAGAGAGTGTGGGCGGAGTCTCTTCAAGCGCGCTGCACTTACAACCAAGTCATCCAAAATCACAGCCAATCAGAAGAGAGTGTGGGCGGAGTCTCTTTAAGCGCACTGCACTCGCAACCAAATCAATCCAAAATCACAGCCAATCAGAAGAGAGTGTGGGCGGAGCTTAACAATCTCTCGTCTCTTTCAGTACGGCTACAGCTGTGACCGTCACCATGTGTTGCAGATTCAGTGATGGGGATCCCAGTGAAGGGAGCTGAGGTATTCTCTAATTACAGGCACCGGTGTCTAGGAAAGGGAAGTCGCTTTTCCTCAGTAGGATTCTTACAAAAAATAGTAACCATGGCAACCATAATCTCCACCAAAATACCTTAGTTACAGAATGGTCGACCAAAAAGCAAGGAAGCATTTAATTTGATGATGTTGTCAGAGGCTGCGGTGATTCATTTGATGAGGTGTCGTTTCAGCAGTCGCTGAGTTCAGTCCATAAACATCTTTACATCCTTCACGGCCCGAGGAAAGACTGTGTGCTTCTGTCCTCGTTCTCTCTGGAAGAAGCTGTAGAGAAATACTCATCGGGACTCTTGAGTGTGGAGTCGGGAATGAAGAGCAGCTTAAAAGATCCGAGCGACACATCAGTCCCTGCACTGCTGAACATGCAGCCTTGATCACAGAAATAAATTACAGTTTGGAATATATTCACTAGAAAACGGCTATTTTAAATTAAAATAATATTTAATATTTTTTACAGATCAAATAAATGCAGCTTTGGTGAGCAGAGAGACTCTTTCAAAGATATAAAAAAAATCACAATTTAAATTAAATTATCAATATTTTAGATTTTTTATAAATATATATATACACTCCCCTAAAGGATTATTAGGAGCACACACTAATACTGTGTTTGACCTTTCGCCTTCAGAACTGCCTTAATTCTACGTGGCATTGATTCAACAAGGAGCTGAAAGCATTCTTTAGAAATGTTGGCCCATATTGATAGGATAGCATCTTGCAGTTGATGGAGATTTGTGGGATGCACATCCAGGGCACGAAGCTCCCGTTCCACCACATCCCAAAGATGCTCTATTGGGTTGAGATCTGGTGACTGTGGGGGCCATTTTAGTTCAGTGAACTCATTGTCATGTTCAAGAAACCAATTTGAAATGATTGGAGCTTTGTGACGGTGCATTATCCTGCTGGAAGTAGCCATCAGAGGATGGGCACATGGTGGTCATAAAGGGATGGACATGGTCAGAAACAATGCTCAGGTAGGCCGTGGCATTTAAACCATGCCCAATTGGCACTAAGGGGCCTAAAGTGTGCCAAGAAAACACCCCCACACCATTACACCACCGCCCCCAGCCTGCACAGTGAAAACACCCCACACCATTACACCACCTCCACCAGCCTGCACAGTGAAAACATCCCCCACACCATTACACCACCACCACCAGCCTGCACAGTGAAAACATCCCCACACCATTACACCACCACCACCAGCCTGCACAGTGAAAACATCCCCACACCATTACACCACCACCACCAGCCTGCACAGTGAAAACATCCCCCACACCATTACACCACCACCACCAGCCTGCACAGTGAAAACATCCCCACCATTACACCACCACCACCAGCCTGCACAGTGGGAACATCCCCACACCATTACACCACCACCACCAGCCTGCACAGTGGGAACACCCCCACACCATTACACCACCACCACCAGCCTGCACAGTGAAAACATCCCCACACCATTACACCACCACCACCAGCCTGCACAGTGGGAACATCCCCACACCATTACACCACCACCACCAGCCTGCACAGTGAAAACATCCCCACACCATTACACCACCACCACCAGCCTGCACAGTGAAAACATCCCCACACCATTACACCACCACCACCAGCCTGCACAGTGAAAACATCCCCCACACCATTACACCACCACCACCAGCCTGCACAGTGAAAACACCCCACACCATTACACCACCTCCACCAGCCTGCACAGTGGGAACAAGGCATGATGGATCATGTTCTCATTCTGTTTACGCCAAATTCTGACTCTACCATCTGAATGTCTCAACAGAAATCCAGACTCATCAGACCAGGCAACATTTTTCCACTCTTCAACTGTCCAATTTTGGTGAGCTTGTGCAAATTGTAGCCTCTTTTTCCTGTTTGTAGTGGAGATGAGTGGTATCCGGTGGGGTCTTCTGCTGTTGTAGCCCATCCGCCTCAAGGTTGTGTGTGTTGTGGCTTCACAAATGCTTTGCTGCACACCTCGGTTGTAACGAGTGGTTATTTCAGTCAAAGTTGCTCTTCTATCAGCTTGAATCAGTCGGCCCATTCTCCTCTGACCTCTAGCATCAACAAGGCATTTTCTCCCACAGGACTGCCGCATACTGGATGTGTTTCCCTTTTCACACCATTCTTTGTAAACTCTAGAAATGGTTGTGTGTGAAAATCCCAGTAACTGAGCAGATTGTGAAATACTCAGACCGGCCCGTCTGGCACCAACAACCATGCCACGCTCAAAATTGCTTAAATCCCCTTTCTTTCCCATTCTGACATTCAGTTTGGAGTTCAGGAGATTGTCTTGACCAGGACCACACCCCTAAATGCACTGAAGCAACTGCCATGTGATTGGTTGATTAGATAATTGCATTAATGAGAAATTGAACAGGTGTTCCTAATAATCCTTAAGGTGAGTGTTTGTATGTATATATATTTATCTGTATTTATCTGAAAACATTTTTGGCAAAAATATACATTGACTACAGCATAAGTTATTAATATTAATCGCAAATAAAACAATCGGCTCCAGGCATAACTACGCAATATGATTACAAAATCTGTAACCCATTCATAGGGTGTGGGCCGTACAGTACGTCCAGTGATTGTGTGATCTGGTGAACGTCTGCAGGACTTCACACACGCTGTTCGTCATCAGGACTGATTCAGCCGTGGCTCATGAGAAGCTGCTCAGGGTTCCTGTAAACATGCCAACGGAGCGATGAGGGTTTACACGGATCTCTCCGGTTTATCTCGCAGCTCCAGCGAGACTCGGATGGGCCGATCCGCTCCCAGTTTCTCAGACCTTTAACAGCCTGTTTAATGTGTGTTGAAGCACAAACACAGGTGTGTATGAACACTGAGCTGTGAAAAGCAGCCAGCGGGAGTTTAATGCTGGTTATTAACGTGTGGAAGAGATAAATGTGAGCTTTATTCGATTGTTAAAGAACAGCTCTGTGGCAAAGTGACCAGACCAGAGTTAATGATGTGATGCATTACACTGCAAAAAAAGGCCCTTGTCTTATTTTGTCCAGTCTTAAATAATTTACCGGGAAAGAGAAATGTGTCCAAATGAAGTGAGTTTAGTCTTAAAACAAGACTTGTTTTCCCGTTGACTCCAGTTTGTGCTGGGAAACACTGAGGAAGAGCATCAGTTTTTGCATCGGCTATATGTTTTAGTAGCATGAAAATGTGCTTGTTGTCAGAGAATAGCCTCTTGTTCATGGTTTCTGCTGGATTTGTGCTTGTGTTGTTTTGGAACGGATGATTAGATCCGAGTCCGGGACGCTGTTATCCGTCTCCTCTCCGAGGCTGATGTTTGTGCCGTTTATCCGAGTTATCGCGTCTGCGGGCAGGTTTGTATCGGAGGTGTCTGGAGTCGCCGCTGGATCAAAGTGGATGTAATTAGGGAAGGTTTTAGTGTGTTTTCAGTCCGGATCTGTGGAGAGCTCAGTTCAGGAAAACAACATTTCTTTGAGACGCTCTGAAGGCCATTTCTTCGGAGATTATTTTGTTTGCTTGTTTCAGTCGGACGGCTAAATGAGGTGATTGTAGCCTCTGGACTCTCACAGTGACTTTCTTCTGTGTGTGTGTGTGTGTGTGTGTGTGTGTGTGTGTGTGTGAGAGAGAGAGAGTGGACTGGTAATCCCTACGATATGCACAAAGATGGCAATATCCGAAATCCTTGTCCTTGTGGGGACATTTTTTGGTCCCCATGAGGAAAACATCTTTTGTTTTTTGAAAATGTAAAAATGCAGCATGTCTCCTGTGATGGGTAGTGTGTGTGTGTGTGTGATGGGTAGGTTTAGGGGCAGTGTGTGTGTGTGTGTGTGTGTGTGTGTGTGTGTGTGTGTGTGTGTGTGTACGTGTGTGTGTGTGTGTGTGTGTGTGTGTGTGTGTGTGTGTGTGTTGTGTACGTGTGTGTGTGTGATGGGTAGGTTTAGGGGCAGTGTGTGTGTGTGTGTGTGTGTGATGGGTAGGTTTAGGGGCAGGAGCAGTGTGTGTGTGTGTGTGTGTGTGTGTGTGTGTGTGTGTGTGTGTGTGAGTGGGCATGTTTTTGTGAAATATCAGGACACAGATGTGTATAATGACATGGGTATGACACAGGTATTACAAAAGAGGTGAAATATGAGGACGTTCCCCATGTCCTCACTTTTCAAAATGCTTATAAATCATACAGGATGAGGTTTAGTGTGTGTGTGTGTGTGTGTGTGATGGGTAGGTTTAGGGGCAGGGGCAGTGTGTGTGTGTGTGTGTGTGTGTGTGTGAGGGGCAGGGGCAGTGTAGGGGGATAGAAAATATAGTTTATAAGGTATAAAAACCATTACGCCTATGGAATGTCCCCATAAAACATGGAAACACAACATGTGTGAGTGTGTGTGTGTGTGTGTGTGTGTGTGTAACGGCCAGTTTGACAGAATCAGAGCAGTTTCTGGCACAGGCTTGCTTCAGTTTCCCTGAGCGCCTGAATGAGGACCGCTGAAGAATATAGCAAACTTAGCCAAACAGAGTTATTCCATCAGTCCAACGCGGGTCATTATATCAGATCAGTCTCTACAAAACTCACTCGTTTAGTTATTGAATTAATCTGAGTTTTTGAACGAATCAGTTGAGTTAATGATTCAATGACTCTCTGGTTTTCTTCCTGATCAAATCCGTTCATTTGAACGAATCGGTTGAGTGAATGATTCAACTTATTATTACATATTAATATTATTTTATATTATATAATATATTCATATGTATGTTTGTCTCTGAAATATGTATATAGTGAAATATGCAGTGATATCAGGTTTTCATTGCTGCCGCTGGGTTTTGACCTTTATCTCTGTCTCACATCACACACACTCTTGATTATCATTTAATGAGCTTTTAATGCAGATTCTGTGCTCGTGAAGGATCTCTGACCCGTGGCATTTTGTGCCGGTTGAAGCGAGCGGGTTATTAATATAGGATGTGAGTCTATGATGATGTCATTACCGCGGCCCGTGCCGTTGTGTCTCTGTAACTCTCTGTGTGTGTGTGTGTGTGTGTGTGTGCAGGTGTGCATCGTGCAGAAGCGGGACACAGAGAAGATGTATGCCATGAAGTATATGAACAAGCAGCAGTGCATCGAGCGCGACGAGGTCCGGAACGTCTTCCGAGAGCTTGAGATCCTACAGGAGATTGAACATGTGTTTTTAGTAAACCTCTGGTGACTATCCTGTGCTTCCTCCGATTCTTTCTTCTGTTCTGCATGTGCATGAGGACGCCTCTCATTAATCGAGCTTTTCTAAGGCAAGACACCGCAGGAGAATAGGGGAAACAATCATTTAACTGACAGATATCACCATAACTCTCTAGCTGATTACATTAAAGCATCAGTTCACTTCAGAACGAACATCTCCTGATCGTTTCCTCACCCCATCTCATCCCAGATGTTCATGTTTTTCTTTCTTCAGAAGTTTTTTGAGGAAAACATTCCAGGATTTTTCTCCTCATAATGGACTTCAATGGGAACCAACGGCTGAAGGTCCAAATCACTGCAGTTTCAGAGGCTCTGACCGATCCCAGAGGATTAGGGTCTGATCCAGACAAACCATCCCACATTTACTAAAATTAACAGTTATACACTTTTAACCTCGAATGCTCGACTCTAGTGTTGTTCTTCATCCCGGTGTATGACGTCATCACGTCGGAAAGGTCACGTGACGCAGGTGGAAGGGCCGGAAAACTCCATCTCATGTTCCCTCCACCTGTAAAATCGTCCGGCATCGTTGTTTTCCTTTATTTGTGTAAAGGGCGTTTGATTTAGTCTTTGCACGTTCGTTTTAACACCGGGTCTGCACTTTCCCCTGTGTCACGTGACCTTTCCGACGTGATGACATCATACGCCGTGAAGAAGAACAACACGAAGTCGAGCATTTGAGGTTAAAAGTATATAAATGATTATTTTAGTAAATGTGGGATGGTCAACCCGTCTCCAGCGTGTTGCGCCGATCTTTCGAATATTACACATTAGTAATTGTTTAATCAATACGGCATCCTCAATAAAAACCTGTCTCCGTAATGACTCGATATTTCAAATTTTTTATTTTTAATAATTATTTAATCGATACATCATCCTCAATAAACCCGTCTCCGGCGTGTTGCCTCAGATCTTACGAATATTCAGATCGATTATGACCTCTGACCTGTAAATAATAACTTTAATAATAATAATACGCTGTTTGTTAATTGGCCAGAGGAGAACTGCCCCCCCGACTGAGCCTGGTTTCTCCCAAGGTTTATTTTTCTCCATTAGGTCTCCTGAGGGGGTTTGGGTCGCCTCTGGCTTGGCTTGCTCAGTTGGGGAAAAACTATTTTTCAAATATATTTCAAAATAAATCTAAGTATTAAACTAAATTAACCATATAGACCAAATCACTGATCTAAAGCCCACATTGTTACTGTATGATAATCCAAATGTATTCTGTTGCATTATTTTCCTGTTTAACACTGTGAAGCTGCTTTGAAACAATCTGCAGTGTTAAAGCACTATATAAATAAAGTTGACTTGACTTTGTCTGGATCAGACCCTAATCCTCTGGGATCGGTCAGAGTCTCTGAAACTGCAGTGATTTGGACCTTCAGCCGTTGGTTCCCATTGAAGTCCATTATGAGGAGAAAAATCCTGGAATGTTTTCCTCAAAAAACTTCTGAAGAAAGAAAAACATGAACATCTGGGATGAGATGGGGTGAGGAAACGATCAGATGCTGAACTGCTCCTTTAAGAGAAGTGCAATGAGACTTAAATGTGTGCGTTAAATGTGTGCGTTAAATGTGTGTTAAATGTGTGTGTTAAATGTGTGCGTTAAATGTGTGCGTTAAATGTGTGCGTTAAATGTGTGCGTTAAATGTGTGTGTTAAATGTGTGTGTTAAATGTGTGTTAAATGTAAATGTGTCGTTAAATGTGTGTTAAATGTGTGCGTTAAATGTGTGCGTTAAATGTGTGCGTTAAATGTGTGCGTTAAATGTGTGCGTTAAATGTGTGCGTTAAATGTGTGCGTTAAATGTGTGCGTTAAATGTGTGTGTTAAATGTGTGCGTTAAATGTGCGTTAAATGTAATGCGTTAAATGTATGCGTTAAATGTGTGCGTTAAATGTGCGTTAAATGTTAAATGTGTGTATTAAATGTGCGTTAAATGTATGCGTTAAATGTGTGTTAAATGTGCGTTAAATTTGTGGGTTAAATGTGCGTTAAATGTGTGTTAAATGTGCGTTAAATTTGTGCGTTAAATGTGTGCGTTAAATGTGTGCGTTAAATGTGTGCGTTAAAATGTGTGTGTTAAATGTGTGTGTTAAATGTGTGCGTTAAATGTGTGCGTTAAATGTGTGCGTTAAATGTGTGCGTTAAATGTGTGCGTTAAATGTGTGCGTTAAATGTGTGCGTTAAATGTGCGTTAAATGTATGCGTTAAATGTGTGTTAAATGTAAATGTGCGTTAAATGTAATTAAATGTGTGCGTTAAATGTGTGCGTTAAATGTGTGCGTTAAATGTGTGCGTTAAATGTGTGCGTTAAATGTGTGCGTTAAATGTGTGCGTTAAATGTGTCGTTAAATGTGTGCTTTAAATGTTAAATGTATTAAATGTAATGCGTTAAATGTGTGCGTTAAATGTGTGCGTTAAATGTGTGCGTTAAATGTGTGCGTTAAATGTGTGCGTTAAATGTAATGCGTTAAATGTAATGCGTTAAATATGTGTTAAATGTTAAATGTGTGCGTTAAATGTGTTTAAATGTATTAAATGTGTGCGTTAAATGTATGCGTTAAATGTGCGTTAAATGTGCGTTAAATGTGTTAAATATTAAATGCGTTAAATGTAATGCGTTAAATTTGTGCGTTAAATGTGTGCGTTAAATGTGTGCGTTAAATGTGTGCGTTAAATGTGTGCGTTAAATGTGTGTGTTGTATGTTTCCTTTGACAGCAGACGCCAGATAACACAACACTGCAGTGTCTCGCCTTAGATCTGAGTTTGTCTTGATATATGACTGAAGTAGAATATTACTGACAAACACCTTTGCTGATTATATTTGAGACCTCAGGGGGAAAAATGAATGAAAAATGTACAATATGAAGCATAAATTCTCTTAATCTGTTTAATGTGGCAGCTCAACCTGAAATAAGATCATCCCTGTAATCCAACATATCTGATTGTTTGACGTCACAGGAACTGAGATTTGTGCGAGTGTGTAGTAGAGTGTGTAAGCATCTTCTTCCTCTTTGTGTGGTCAGGTCGTCTTTAAGGCTGTTTCCATGGAAACGCTTCATCACTTCCTGTCCTTCTGTGACTCTGTACCTCCGTATGACACGCTTGGTTCATAATTCAGTCTTCTGCGCCAGTGTGTTTCATGCTTTATTTAAGGATAATGTGTGTGTTGTGTGCTCTGAGTAGTACAGGCCTCATCTTTGTGTATTACCGGTGAGTGTTCATGGGGAGAATCAGATTTTTATCGATTATACTTCATCTCTCGTCTCAATCGCCTCCGTTTCCAACCAAACCGTCTGTATGTTCAGATCTCAGAGTGTCTGACTGATGTAAACGCTCGCTTTGATGTGTTTTCTTTATGGCTGTGTTTTTTATATTGTTTATCTGAAATAGATTATATTACAATAATAGAGTGGCTTATAATATTGTTTAAAAATTTGATGTGGCAATCTGTGCAAATGGTTGTTATGGAAGCTTGTTTCCACCACGGAATAAAAAATAAGAAAGGTAAAGGCGACTTTTTATCTCACAATTCGCACATTTGCGAGTTTATATCTGAAGTCAGAATTCCAAGAAAAAAGTTTGAAATGTGAGTTTATGTCTTACCTTGGAATTGCAAGAAAAAAGTCAGACTTGCAAGAAAAAAGTCGGACTTGCAAGAAAGAAGTCGGATTTGCAAGTTGTAAACTCGGAATTGCAAGAAAAAGTTGGACTTGCAAGTTGTAAACTCGGAATTGCAAGAAAAAGTTGGACTTGCAAGTTGTAAACTCGGAATTGCAAGAAAAAAGTCGGACTTGCAAGAAAGAAGTTGGACTTGCAAGTTGTAAACTCGGAATTGCAAGAAAAAAGTCGGACTTGCAAGTTGTAAACTCGGAATTGCAAGAAAAAAGTTGGACTTGCAAGTTGTAAACTCGAATTGCAAAAAAAGTCGGACTTGCAAGTTGTAAACTCGGAATTACAAGAAAAGTTGGACTTGCAAGTTGTAAACTCGAATTGCAAGAAAAAGTCGGACTTGCAACTTGTAAACTCGGAAATGCAAGTAAAAGTCGGACTTGCAAGAAAAAGTCGGACTTGCAAGTTGTAAATCTGAATTGCAAGAAAGAAGTCGGACTTGCAAGTTGGAAACTCGAATTGCAAGAAAAAGTCGGACTTGCAAGTTGTAAACTCGGAATTGCAAGTTGTAAACTCGAATTGCACGTAAAAGTCGGACTTGCAAGAAAAAAGTCGGACTTGCAAGTTGTAAACTCGGAATTGCAAGAAAAAAGTCGGACTTGCAAGTTGTAAACTCGGAATTGCAAGAAAAAGTCTTTTTTGTGGGTTTTTGTCAAATTTATGCAAAATATTACTATTTAGGTTTAATATTTCAGTTACTTTTTAATTTTTAGTTTTTTATTTACTACAGTTAGTTCCCACATAAGACAATTTCTAACACAATATTTAATCTAATATTAATTTATATTTTATATTACTTCAGCTTTATTTCAAATAACAAATGTTTTTAAAGGTTTTGTTTGCAAGAAAAAGTCGGACTTGCAAGAAAGAAGTCGGATTTGCAAGTTGTAAACTCGGAATTGCAAGAAAAAGTTGGACTTGCAAGTTGTAAACTCGGAATTGCAAGAAAGAAGTTGGACTTGCAAGTTGTAAACTCGGAATTGCAAGAAAAAAGTCGGACTTGCAAGAAAGAAGTTGGACTTGCAAGTTGTAAACTCGGAATTGCAAGAAAAAAGTCGGACTTGCAAGTTGTAAACTCGGAATTGCAAGAAAAAGTTGGACTTGCAAGTTGTAAACTCGGAATTGCAAGAAAAAAGTCGGACTTGCAAGTTGTAAACTCGGAATTGCAAGAAAAAGTTGGACTTGCAAGTTGTAAACTCGGACTTGCAAGAAAAAAGTCGGACTTGCAAGTTGTAAATCTGAATTGCAAGAAAGAAGTCGGACTTGCAAGTTGTAAACTCGGAATTGCAAGAAAGAAGTCGGACTTGCAAGTTGTAAACTCGGAATTGCAAGTTGTAAACTCGGAATTGCACGTAAAAAGTCGGACTTGCAAGAAAGAAGTCGGACTTGCAAGTTGTAAACTCGGAATTGCAAGTAAAAAGTCGGACTTGCAAGTTGTAAACTCGGAATTGCAAGAAAAAAGTCTTTTTTGTGGGTTTTTGTCAAATTTATGCAAAATATTACTATTTAGGTTTAATATTTCAGTTACTTTTTAATTTTTAGTTTTTTATTTACTACAGTTAGTTCCCACATAAGACAATTTCTAACACAATATTTAATCTAATATTAATTTATATTTTATATTACTTCAGCTTTATTTCAAATAACAAATGTTTTTTAAAGGTTTTGTTTAATTAGCTTTCTGCAATTTTAAGTTTAAGAGAGAACTTCTATTATTAGAGATTATATTAGTAGAGAATGTTTCGAGGATTGCACTGAGGATCGCTCTTGTTCTTGTGAAACCAGCCTCGATATGAACTGAAAACTGTTCTGATGAAGACGGTTTTCTGGTCGCGTCTCGTATGCATCCATCTTTATCTTTCTGAAGATAACCTTTCATTCCACATCAACACTGCGTGAATTGCTCCTAATCGTCTGCCTAAAGAAAAGCCTTACAGAACAACAAAGCACAGGCGGTTGATCGTGAGGCAGGGAATGAAAGACTCAGCACACGCTAACTACACGCACAATGCATCTCTGCTCATGAATATTGCAGCTCTGGCTCGCTCTCCCACGCTGCTTCAACATGACAGCGCGCTTCACGTTTCCATCCGCTTAAACAATGGCGCGCTCCTCCTCTCCGCTCATGATGGAGACTTCAGGCCAGCATATGCACAGAAGGAGCGTTTATAAATAATACCTGTCATTTATTGTTCAGGCCATCCATATGGGTGGAAACATCAGCGCGACATCCAGCGGTCTGATCCCGGCAGCTGTGCGTGTGTCAGAAAGCAGAACGTGTGGAGAAACCAAGCAAACTTCACCAGAGACAGAAATCAGACGGCAGGTTGTCAAGCGAAAGCATCTGCCTTCCTTTTGTTCCTGATCGCTGCCAACCTGGCGTCCGGCCTCGCTCTAAGAGACACAGAGAGAGAGAGACGGACCGGTGGTTTCAGAGGAACCCTCTGATACGCAACATCTCCACTGTTCAGAGCCAGAAAGGAGAACCATGAGAAGGTTTATAATAAATATATAAAAAACCTTGGGAGAAATCAGTTCTTCTCTGGCCAACAAATGAACAGTGTCCAGGCAGCATCACAGGTCAGAAGTCAGATTGGAAAATTCAAAATATTGAATCCGTCTGGATGAAGATCGGAGTCAGTGCCACTGCTGTCCTTCACAGGAGAGAGTCTAGTGGACACGGTCTCTGCTGACCCTTCAACAATCATTTACTGATCTGAATAATGTAGATTGATAATGTTCTGTGTGTATGCCATAGTAAAGAGATGCGTTTTTAGTCTAGATTTAAACTGACAGAGTGTGTCTGCTTCCCGAACAATGCTAGGAAGACTGTTCCAGAGTTTAGGAGCTAAATAGGAAAAGGATCGAGCGCCTGCAGTTGATTTAGATATTCTAGGTATTATCAGCAGGTCAGAGTTTAGAGAGCGCAGTAGACGTGATGGAGTATAATGTGTTAAGAGCTCACTCAAGTACTGGGGAGATAAACCATTTAGTGCTTTGAGTAATTAGCAAGATTTTAAAATGTATGCGATGTTTAATAGGGAGCCAGTGCAGTGTTGACAGAACCGGGCTAATGTGATCACACTTCCTGGTTCTAGTAAGAACTCGAGCTGCTGCGTTTTGGACCAGCTGGAGTTTGTTTATTAAGCGAGCAGGGCAACCACCCAGTAGAGCATTACAATAATCTAGCCTTTGAGCTCATTAACGCATGTATTAACTGTTCAGCATTCTGCATTGAGAATATGTACCGTAATTTAGATATATTTTTAAGATGGTAGAATGCAGTTTTACAGATGCTAGAAACATGGCTTTCAAACGAGAGATTGGTATCAAAGAGCACACCCAGGTTCCTCACTTGAGCCAACGAGTGTTAGACAGTATTCTGGATTACTACGTGCTGAGGTTTAGTCAAACAATTAGAAACTGTGTTTTTGATCAGCTATGCATTCCGTTAATTTTGTGAATTGGTAAATTTCGTCAGGGTGTAACTCTGTTACCTTGGAGTTTATATTATCCCAAACCATTAGGGGGCGCTAACCATCTTCATAGATGAGTATTTCGCCAGGTACTGTACCTGAAGAAGAAGGCAAGCATGTGGCTAGAGGAAGCAATGGTTGTTGTGTAAGTAATGTGTTTTTTTTACATTCTCTGGTTTTGGTGATTGGTATTGAGTATGTGTTGAGCATTGAGCTATTCATGCATGCTAATTGTGACTGTGTCTTCTATTTAGTTGGACCTTTTATTCCTAAGCTTTTTTCCATGTGAGGAAAGTATTTCATAAGGTTTGCTTCCTCGACCTGCCTGCTTTGTTGTTTGTGGCTGGGCTCATGAACCTTGGACGTTTAATGTGAGCACAAAGAAGTGGTGGATTGCAGTTGTGGAAGACAGGAGGACTCCTTTCTTTTGGCATCAAGTTTGATTAATTTACATCAACTTTGGATTACCACTAAGTGAACTGTGCTTTCTAAAAGGGCCATCATAATTTCATCCATTACCAAACCTTGTCTGCAAGTTTTTATCATTCGCTTTTCCGGTCCAGATCACCCAAATTCTGAACTTTTCTTGATTGATTCACTCACTGATGTAATTCATGTTTTCCACTTTGTTAATTATTTTGTTTTTGTATAATGTAAAAGTTTGAGATTTGGGTTGTTGAATACAATAGATGTGCAATGCACTGCCAATCTTGGTTCGGTTACTTCAGGTACATTGTTGGGTAAACCAAAACAGATTATCTTGTAATACTTAATATAGTATCAAGCCTTTTCATCCCTACTCTGATATATAACTTAAGCCAGTAGTGGTTAAAGGGGCGTGAGGAAATGTAGAGCTGAGTATCGTCAGCATAACAATGAAAACTAACGCCATGCTTCCTAATGATATCTCCCAGTGGTAGCATATACAGGGTGAAGAGCAACGGTCCTAACACTGAGCCCTGCGGTTCTCCATACTGAACTTGTGATCGGTGTGACATCTCTTCATTTACTGCTACAAACTGATAACGGTCAGATAAGTAAGATTTAAACCATGCCAATGCAGGTCCACTAATGCCTACATAATCCTTGAGTCTATTCAAAAGAATATTGTGGTCGATAGTGTTGAATGCAATGCTAAGATCGAGTAACACTTCCACCGCAGGAACTTTCCCCAGGAACTAGGAACTTTGAGGTGGTACTCGGTGTGTTTCCACCGCAGGAACCAGGGTCTAAATGAAGTTCCGGGTAAATATTTCCCCCTCCGATAGTCCCTTCTCGCGAGGTAGTACTTTTTCAAAGTTCAGGAACTTTCGGGGGGTGGAACTTGGGCGCTGAACATGCTGATTGGTTGAGTTCACGCAGCATTTTATTTCAACCGGCATTTTTAAAAGTATCTTGCTCTTTAAAAGTATTGCTCTTTCTGTCCGGTGGCGCGCGTTCGTCTCGCCATCTCACGGTCAATGTCCATAATAGCTGATAATAACATACGTTGTCTTATTTTAAATCTAGCTTTACACACTTAAAGCAGAATACGCTTTAGTATCAGTGCTCTCTTTTCCGCCGTTTTGTTAACTAGGCTAAGTTACCTCTTTAGTAAACCAGTACATAACCAGCAAAACCAGTGCTGCTTGAATCTCCTCCATACTTGTTATTGTTGTATACAGTGTCACGCTAAAAATATTACTGTCCGTCGGTGACTGGGAGGAGCAGTCACGCGAAATCCTACATCACCGGACTAATAATTTGCCTAATCTTCACGGTACTTTAGACCGCGGTGGAAACGCAGACAGTAGCAGGTCTGGGGGAAAAAGTTCCTGTAAAAAAAGTTCCTGGGTAAATCATTTGTAACTCTGATGAGAGCAGTCTCAGTACTATGATACGGTCTAAATCCTGACTGGAAATCCTCACAGATGCCATTTCTTTCTAAAAAGGAGCGTAGTTGTGAAGACACGCCTTTTCTAGTATCTTTGACAGAAAGGGTAGATCCGAGGGCGGCCTGTAATTGACTAATTCTCGTGAGTGTGTTTGAGTGTGTGAGAGTGCAATCTTAAGGATGTTTCAAGAATTGCATTCATCTTAAAAAGATTTGTCATTCCAGCATCAGAAATGAACTAAATGTAACACAACTTGCTGTTTGTGGTCGTCTAATGATATTATTTTGTGGGCTTTTTTTCCTTTTGTAGCTGTAGTTTGTAATAATCTGTAGTGTTTACTAAGGCAATCACTAATACGAGTGCTGGCAGTGATGTGATCAGACTTCTAGCACTATTGGAGGATTAAAGTTGAGTTGCGTTTCTTCGTCATGGCAGTTTTGCACATTTTCTTTAGAAAACATTTAAAAAAGCTTTATATATGAACAGTAGATGTTCTGTCCTCCTTTAGATGGCTAGATAAGTGTGTGTGAGTTTGTTCTCTGAAGGACACTGATGCTTCTGTAAGTCATGTGAAGAAGGGAAGGATAGTTTGACATTGACGACTCCATCTGAACACACAGTGTCTATATATAATTATTTTGTCGAAGCAGACAGGATTTTCTCTTTCATGCGTCTTACACACACTGAGCTTTGAACAGCCTCCGTCTCTGAGTCAAAGAAGCTTCTGCTGTAGGGAATAAAGAGGGCTTCCTCCTCGTCGACTCTTTTAAGCCTTTAAAATGTCAAGTAGGCAGAAAGTTGTAATTACTGTATCCATTTACCCGCTCTGGATGGAAAACAGCTCCATCGCACAAACACATGAAACCGTCTATAGAGCACCACCGAGATCAGACCACAGCATCATCAACACTCGTCTGACTGAAACACTGATGAGATCTCACTAATGTCTCAGTCGAGCCAGTGACATCAAACACAGTCATGGATGGATGGGTGGATAGATGGATAGATGGATGATAGATAGATGGGTGATAGATAGATGGGTGGATGGATGGATAGATGGGTGGATGGATGGATGATGGATAGATGGGTAGATAGATGGGTGGATGATGGATAGATGAGTGGATAGATGGATGATGGATAGATGGGTGGATGGATGGATGATGGATAGATGGGTGGATGGATGGATGATGGATAGATGGGTGGATGGATGGATGATAGATAGATGGGTGGATGGATGGATAGATGGGTAGATAGATGGGTGGATGATGGATAGATGGGTGGATGGATGGATGATGGATAGATGGGTAGATAGATGGGTGGATGATGGATGGATGATGGATAGATGGGTGGATAGATGGGTGGATGATGGATGGATGATGGATAGATGGGTGGATAGATGGATGATAGATAGATGGGTGGATGGATGGATGATGGATAGATGGGTGGATGGATGGATGATAGATAGATGGGTGGATGGATGGATGATGGATAGATGGGTGGATGGATGGATGATAGATAGATGGGTGGATGGATGGATAGATGGGTAGATAGATGGTGGATGATGGATAGATGGGTGGATAGATGGATGATAGATAGATGGGTGGATGGATGGATGATGGATAGATGGGTAGATAGATGGGTGGATGATGGATAGATGAGTGGATAGATGGATGATGGATAGATGGGTGGATGGATGGATGATAGATAGATGGATGGATGATGGATAGATGGGTGGATAGATGGATGATAGATAGATGGGTGGATGGATGGATGATGGATAGATGGGTGGATGGATGGATGATAGATAGATGGGTAGATAGATGGGTGGATGATGGATGGATGATGGATAGATGGGTGGATGGATGGATGATGGATAGATGGGTGGATAGATGGATGATGGATAGATGGGTGGATGGATGATGGATAGATGGGTGGATGGATGATAGATAGATGGGTGGATGGATAGATGATGGATAGATGGGTGGGAGGATGGATGATGGATAGATGGGTGGATGGATGGATAGATGGGTGGATAGATGGATGATGGATAGATGGGTGGATGGATGGATGATGGATAGATGGGTGGATGGATGATGGATAGATGGGTGGATGGATGATAGATAGATGGGTGGATGGATAGATGGATGATGGATAGACATTTGAGTTATTATATTTCCTCTATAGTTGAGAGAGTGGGTGCTTTAGGACAGTGTGGCTTTATGATATTATGATGAACGTTGGAAACCAAACCACAGACAGAGGCGTTTCTCAGAATATCATCATCTGTGTCCCGTGATCCCTTCCTTCAGTGTTTGGCTCTAGACGTGTGTCTTCCTCTCTCCCTGATCTCTTCATCTTCCTGATCCCGTCTCCGCTGGAACTTTCTTCTCCTCCGCAGTCCAGGAAACTTGTGAAGTTCATTCGGGACGTTCCTCATGAAGGCACCTTGTGAAATAAGGCCAGTGGTGAGGCGTTAGCTGCGGGACACGATCAGGAGGAATCCACCGAGGAATGAAGTGTGTGTGTGTGTGTGTGTGTGTGTGTGTGTGTGTGTGTGTGTGTGTGTGTGTGTGTCACCTCCAGTCGCTCGTGAAGCCGAGACATGCGCCAGTTCTATCTGGGACACTGCGAATTTTTGAGGAAATGTTGTACTCTCTTCACATGCTCCTCTCTGCATCCCTCGTCTCATTTGTCATCATGGCCTGATTACTTCAGCCTCTCGGACTCTTTCCAGTCTGCTAACCTTCCTCGCTCTCCCGCTGTGTGTCCGGCTCCAGCAACACACACTGCAGCCTTTACACACGTCTGCGTCCAGATCTGTGGAGGCTTTTAAAGAGGATGGATGGTTTTGATCACATTATAATGTGTGTGTGCTGGTGTTCTCAGTGAAACGAGACCGTCTGTCTCTGATCGGGATGTTGACCGCTGACTGGACATTATGTGTGGAGTTGTGCATTATGATTAGTGTGCTCACTCTTCACTTTAAACTCCCAGGCGATGCATCTCATGCCCTCACTGGTCGTCATACCCGCTCTCTGACCTTTGACCTTTAATATGAGCCGCTCTGGATGTGATGCTGTCTCTGCTAGCAGTGAAGGAGAGCGTGTGCACGACTGAGATCCATAATAGATGTGATGATTGCCTCTCAGACCTGAGGCCTCTTACAGGCAGAAATAAAACACACACACACACACACGCACACACACGCACGCACACACACGCACACACACACACACACACACGCACACACACACACACACACACACACACACACACACACACACACACACGCACACACACACACACACGCACACACACACACACACCTGCACACACACACACACGCACACACACACACACACACACACACACACACACACACACACGCACACACACACACACACACACACACACACGCACACACTGCGCACACACACACACACACATACACACACACACACACACACACACACACACACACGCACACACTGCACACACACACACACGCACACACATGCACACACACACACACACATACACACACTGCACACACACACACACGCACACACACGCACACACACGCACACACATGCACACACATACACACACACACGCACGCACACACACACACACACGTGATCATTATTTCAGCATCATTGCGAAACTATTACCGTTTTCATAAATATATAAAAGTATTATTCATAAATAAATGTTAATTAATATATGGCATTTTTAATATTTACACAAGATTTAGTCATTTTGTGTATGTTTTTATTAGTTTTATTAGGTTTTGTTGTGAATATGTCTATGTAGTTTTTATTCTTTGTCAGTTTTAGTGCATGAAGTTAAACTGAACCCTGATTGGCATCTGGCTGAAGTAAAATAAGGTGTAAGGTTTTGTTTTTTTAATTTTATTTATTTTTATTAATATTTTATTATTTAAGTTAAACTATTATTAATTTAGTTGTTTTTATTTTTAAATGCCTATTTTTTTCCTTTCATTTCTGAATAAAAACTATATTTTTCTTCTTATTATTATTTTTTTTTTATTAT
Source organism: Gobiocypris rarus (assembly GCA_023029165.1). NCBI lineage: Eukaryota > Metazoa > Chordata > Actinopteri > Cypriniformes > Gobionidae > Gobiocypris > Gobiocypris rarus. The sequence continues at coordinate 39,839,710 of CM040927.1, read as the reverse complement.
TTTAGTTTGGGTTTTTGTGAGTTTTATTTCTGAATATTTTTATTTTCTAAATTATACATTTTTAATTTTAGTTAACACTAAATGAAAATAAGAAGCTCTGATTGGCATGAATAAAATATAAATTTTTATTATAGTTTGGGTTTTTGTACTGTGTGTGTGTGTGTGTGAGTGTGAGAGTGTGAGAGTGTGAGTGTGTGAGTGTGTGAGTGAGTGTGTGTGTGTGTGTGTGAGTGTGTGAGTGTGGTGAGTGTGTGAGTGTGTGAGTGTGTGAGTGTGTGGTGAGTGTGTAGTGTGTGGTTGAGTGTGTGAGTGAGTGTGTGGAGTGTGTGAGTGTGTGAGTGTGTGAGTGTGTGTGAGTGTGTGGTGGTGGTGGTGGTGGTGGTGGTGAGTGTGTGGTGGTGAGTGGTGGTGAGTGAGTGAGTGGTGAGTGAGTGAGTGTGAGAGTGTGAGAGTGTGTGAGTGTGTGGTGAGTGTGTGAGTGTGTGAGTGTGTGGAGTGAGTGGTGGTGGTGAGTGGTGGAGTGTGTGAGTGGTGAGTGAGTGTGTGGGTGGAGTGAGTGAGTGGAGTGGTGAGTGAGTGTGTGGTGGTGGGTGGAGTGGTGTGAGTGAGTGGTGGTGGTGAGTGAGTGGTGGTGGTGAGTGGTGGGTGGTGGGTGAGTGGTGGTGAGTGGGTGAGTGAGTGGTGAGTGGTGAGTGTGTGGTGAGTGTGTGAGTGGTGAGTGTGTGAGTGTGTGAGTGAGTGGTGGTGGTGGAGTGGTGAGTGTGTGAGTGGTGAGTGGTGAGTGGAGTGGTGAGAGTGTGAGTGTGTGAGTGGTGAGTGTGTGAGGTGAGTGTGTGAGTGAGTGTGGTGAGTGGTGAGTGGGTGAGTGAGTGTGTGGAGTGGTGAGTGGGTGGTGAGTGAGTGGGTGAGTGGTGGAGTGGTGGTGGTGAGTGGAGTGGTGAGTGTGTGGTGAGTGGTGGTGGTGGTGAGTGAGTGGTGAGTGTGGTGAGTGGTGAGTGAGGTGGTGGTGAGTGGTGAGTGAGTGAGTGGTGAGTGGTGGTGAGTGAGTGAGTGAGTGAGTGGAGTGAGTGAGTGAGTGGTGAGTGAGTGAGTGTGAGTGAGTGTGTGAGTGTGTGAGTGAGGAGTGTGGTGGAGTGTGTGGTGGTGTGTGGAGTGAGTGAGTGGTGGTGAGTGGTGGTGGTGTGGAGTGAGTGAGTGGGTGGTGGTGGGTGGAGTGAGTGAGTGGTGAGTGAGTGAGTGAGTGAGTGTGTGAGTGTGTGAGTGAGTGTGAGGTGTGTGAGTGAGTGTGTGAGTGTGTGAGTGTGTGGTGGGTGTGTGAGTGTGTGAGTGTGTGGTGGTGGTGGTGGTGAGTGGAGTGGGTGAGTGAGGTGTGTGGAGTGAGTGGTGTGTGAGTGTGAGTGAGTGGAGTGAGTGAGTGGTGAGTGAGGTGGTGAGTGGTGGTGAGTGTGTGAGTGTGTGAGTGTGTGAGGAGTGTGTGAGTGTGTGGTGTGGAGTGAGTGGTGAGTGGTGGTGGA
>CM040927.1:39820696-39833196 GCA_023029165.1 Gobiocypris rarus | reverse complement strand
CACACAGACACACACACAGACGGTGTGTTTGATTCAGTGAGTCACATCAAGCTGTGAAAGTTCGTCTGCATGATGGTGGAGATTCTTTTAATGCAGTAGATGTTGTAATTGTGTCATTTTTTCAGCATGCTGTGTGTGTGTGTGTGTGTGTGTGTGTGTGTGTGTCTCAGATCTGCATGAATTAATCCCATCATGCTCTCTGGCATCATGACAGCAGGGGAACGGCTCGCTGTTAATTAGCTGTGAGGGAATCAGAGTGCGGCTTTAGCTGGACGGGGCTTTATTCTTAAATACTGACAGTGTGTGTATGTCTGTGTGTGTGTGTGTGTGTGTGTGTGTGTGTGTGTGTGTGTGTGCGCTCGTTGTAATTAGCAAGTGTTAAAACTGTGATGCCTATCCTAAAAGAACTGAACATTCACACAAAAGGCAAAGCATGCCGATCTCACACACTGCTCTCAGATTTGCACACACACACTCACACACTCACAGACGACATGACATGTAAATAAAGTGAAGGTGTTGACTGACCTGCTGATGTCATAGAAACTGATGCAATGATGTCATTGTCTCTCCTCACAGGGACATCAAACCTGACAACAGTGTGTGAGTGTGTGAGTGGTGTGTGGTGGTGAGTGAGTGAGTGTGGTGGAGTGTGAGTGTGTGAGTGGTGGTGAGTGTGTGGTGGTGAGTGTGGTGAGTGTGTGGTGAGTGTGTGGTGAGTGGTGAGTGGTGGGTGTGTGTGGTGGTGGTGGGTGGTGTGTGTGTGAGTGTGAGTGTGTGGGTGTGTGAGTGTGGTGGTGGTGGTGGTGGTGAGTGGTGGGTGGTGTGTGAGTGTGTGAGTGTGTGAGTGAGTGGTGATTGAGTGATTGGTGAGTGAGTGGAGTGGTGAGTGGTGGGTGAGTGAGTGGAGTGGTGGTGGTGGTGAGTGGTGGTGAGTGGTGGTGAGTGTGTGAGTGTGTGTGGAGTGTGTGAGTGTGTGAGTGTGTGGTGGGTGGTGGTGGTGGTGGTGAGTGAGTGGTGGGTGGTGGTGAGTGAGTGGAGTGTGTGAGTGTGTGAGTGTGTGAGTGTGTGAGTGTGTGAGTGTGTGGGTGTGTGAGTGTGTGAGTGGGTGGTGGTGGTGGTGGTGAGTGGTGAGTGAGTGGTGAGTGTGTGTGAGTGTGTGGTGTGTGTGAGTGTGTGAGTGTGTGAGTGGTGGTGGGTGTGTGAGTGAGTGTGTGTGGTGGTGAGTGGGTGGAGTGGTGGTGGTGAGTGAGTGTGTGTGAGTGTGTGAGTGTGTGAGTGTGTGAGTGAGTGGGTGGTGGGTGGTGGTGGTGAGTGAGTGGTGGAGTGGGTGAGTGGTGGGTGGTGAGTGTGGTGTGTGTGGTGAGTGTGTGAGTGGAGTGTGTGGTGTGTGGGTGGTGGTGGGTGGGTGGTGGTGGAGTGGAGTGTGTGTGTGAGTGTGTGGTGGGTGGGTGAGTGAGTGAGTGTGTGAGTGTGTGGTGAGTGGTGAGTGGGTGTGTGTGTGAGTGTGTGTGTGATGTGTGAGTGTGTGAGTGTGTGAGTGTGTGAGTGTGTGAGTGTGTGAGTGTGTGAGTGTGTGAGTGTGTGAGTGTGTGGTGGTGAGTGAGTGAGTGTGTGAGTGAGTGTGTGAGTGGTGAGTGTGTGAGTGTGTGAGTGTGAGTGTGTGGTGGTGGTGTGTGTGTGTGTGTGTGTGTGTGTGTGTGTGTGGTGTGTGTGTGTGTGTGTGTGGTGGTGTGTGTGTGTGGTGTGTGTGGTGTGTGTGTGTGTGGTGGGTGAGTGAGTGGTGGTGGTGAGTGGTGTGGTGTGTGGTGGTGGTGGTGGTGGTGTGTGTGGTGGGTGTGTGGTGTGTGTGTGAGTGTGTGTGTGTGTGTGAGTGTGGTGTGTGGTGGTGTGTGTGAGTGTGTGAGTGTGTGAGTGGTGGAGTGTGAGTGTGGTGAGTGGTGGTGAGTGGTGTGAGTGAGTGTGTGTGGTGTGTGGTGTGTGAGTGAGTGGTGGGTGTGTGAGTGTGTGGTGGGTGAGTGTGTGAGTGGTGAGTGTGAGTGTGGTGAGTGGGTGAGTGTGGAGTGGTGTGTGTGTGAGTGAGTGTGTGAGTGTGTGTGTGTGTGTGTGTGTGTGTGTGTGAGTGGTGTGTGTGAGTGTGGTGAGTGAGTGAGTGGTGTGTGTGGTGTGTGTGTGAGTGGTGGTGTGTGTGGTGGTGTGTGTGTGTGAGTGTGTGTGTGTGAGTGGTGTGTGGTGTGGTGTGTGTGGTGGTGTGTGTGGTGAGTGTGTGTGTGTGTGAGTGTGTGAGTGTGTGTGTGTGTGTGTGTGTGTGTGTGTGTGAGTGTGTGTGGTGTGTGTGGGTGTGTGAGTGAGTGTGGTGTGTGTGTGTGTGTGAGTGTGTGTGTGTGTGGTGTGGTGTGTGGTGTGAGTGTGAGTGGTGTGTGTGTGTGTGGGTGTGTGAGTGTGTGAGTGAGTGAGTGAGTGTGTGTGAGGTTGTGAGTGTGTGAGTGAGTGTGTGTGTGAGTGGAGATCTCAGTGTCTCTATGATCATGTCAGTTTATTCATGAATCATAGCACACACTTGATGCCTCTCTCTTCTGGTTATCATTGGTCTCTCTGTTATTCTTCAGGTCACGCACATTTAACAGACTTTAATATTGCTACGATTATCAAGGACGGTGAGCGAGCCACAGCATTAGCGGGTACAAAGCCTTACATGGGTAAGAAACATCAGCTCATCTACATGATCCTGAACTCAAACTGCACATTCATCAGCTCTACACACATTTACATTGTATTTAGCCATGTTTCCACCACGGAAAATTTCCCGGTGATCCGTGTTGTCACTGTTACACGGTAGGGGGCACTATTACACTTCTTCTGAAAGAGTACAGAATCTCCAGATCAAAACACAGATGAAGAAGACGCAGAAACTAGTGATAGAAACATTAGTGATGCACATGTAAAATCAAACATTCAACAGCAATTTAAAGTGGTAAAACAATTCCTAATAAAAATTCCTAGTAAACCAGAAACACTGGAAAAGAATGCAAATTCATTGATTAAACAGAGCAGAAACATGTAGCTCTTAAACTGAAATAACTGGATCAGACTTTATGCCGTCGGAGATCACGTCCCGTCTGAATGCGTGCTGTCGTCTCCACAGCTCCAGAGATCTTCCAGTCGTTCGTGAGCGGAGGAACCGGTTATGCGTTAGAGGTGGACTGGTGGTCGCTGGGCGTGACGATCTTTGAGGTTCTGCGAGGTTGGGTAAGATGATCAACTCTATTCCGTGCAGATGACACCGTCCCAGCTAACAGGGAATATTCTCAGAACGTTCTCTGTCACGGTTCTCTCAACGATATGAACAACTGTTATTCCGTTAACATTAATAGACTAGTTATCTGGTCTTTGATAATTTTCTCAAAACATTAGCACAAAACATTATTTATACAGCATTCATGGAACATTTGTTTTCTGACCTGTTGTAGTTGGACATTCAACGTTTTTGAAATTTGACTATTTCTTTCAGAACATTCAGAGAACATTCAAAAGTAACATTCCAGTACAGTTTGCTAAATTGAATTTTCCCTTAATATTTGCATAACCAAGAAAAAACATTTTAAAACTATTAATTAAATTGACGTTTTGAACATCCTGAGAACATTCAAAAATAACATTTTTATATCTTAATGGGAACGTTAGTAAAGCGTGTCTGTCTATCTGACTGTGTGTGTGACTGACAGTGTGTGTGTGTGTGTGCCTGCCTGACTGTGTGTGTGTCTGTCTGTGTCTGTCTCACTGTGTGTGTGTGTGTGTGTGTGTGTCTGTGTGTGTGTGTGTGTCTGTATGACTGTATGTCTTACTGTTTGTCTGTCTGTCTGACTGTGTGTGTGTGTGTGTGTGTGTGTGTGTGTGTGGTGTGTGTGTGTGTGTGCCTGCCTGACTGTGTGTCTGACTGTGTGTGTGTGTGTGTGTGTGTGTGTGTGTGTGTGTGTGTGTTTGTGCCTGTGTCTGTATGACTGTATGTCTTAGTGTTTGTCTGTCTGTCTGACTGACTGACTGACTAACTGACTGACTGTGTGTCTGTGTCTGACTGACTGTGTATCTGGGTCTGTCTGTCTGACCCTGTCTGTCTATCTGACTGTGTGTATATGTGACTGACTGTGTGTTTGACTGTGTGTCAGGCTGTGTCTGACAGTGTCTGTCTGTCTGTCTGTCTGACTGACTGACTGACTGACTGTGTGTCTGTCTGACTCTGTCTATCTATCTGACTGTGTGTGTGCGTGTGTGTCTTACTGACTCTGTGTCTGACTATGTAGCTATGACTGACTGTGTGTCTGTGTCTGACTGTAGCTGTGTGTCTGACTGTGTCTGTAGCTGTCTGTCTGACTGTGTAGCTGTTCTGACTGTGTAGCTGTCTGTCTGACTGTAGCTGTATGACTGTAGCTGTCTGACTGTAGCTGTGTGTCTGACTGTGTCTGTAGCTGTCTGTCTGACTGTGTAGCTGTCTGTCTGACTGTAGCTGTCTGACTGTGTAGCTGTCTGACTGTGTCTGACTGTCTGACTCTGTAACTGTTTGACTGACTGACTGACTGACTGACTGACTGATTGACTGACTGACTGACGTTGTTTGTGTGTGTGTGTGTGTGTGTGTGTGTGTGTGTGTGTCTGACTGAATGTCTGTCTAACTGTGTGTGTGTCTGATCGCCTGTCTGTCTGTCTGTCTGTCTGTCTGTCTGTCTATGTCTGACTGACTATCTAACTGTCTGTCTTGACTGATCATGTGTCTGTGTCTGTTTGTCTGTCTGTCTATCTGACAGTCTGACTGTATGTCTGTCTGTCTGTCTGACTGTATGTGTGACTGTGTGTCTGACTGTGTGTCTGTCTGTCTGACTGACTGTTTGTTTGACTGTATGTCTGTCTGTCTGACTTTGTGTGTGTCTGTCTGACTGTGTGTGTGTCTGTCTGACTGTTTGTATGACTGTCATCTGTCTGACTGAATATCTGTCTGATTGACTGACTGTCTAACTGTGTCAGATTGTCTGTCTGACTGAATATCTGTCTGTCTGTCTGACTGACTGTGTGTCTGATTGTTTGTCTGACTGTATGTCTGACTGACTGACTGTCTGTCTAACTGTCTGTCTGTCTGTCTGTCTAACTGTGTGTTTGGCTGTGTGTCTGTATGTCTGTCTGGCTGGCTGGCTGGCTGTCTTTCTAACTGACTGTCTGTCTGTCGCTCTCTCTCCCTGTCTGTCTGTCAGAGGCCGTATGAGATCCACGGCAGTAATTCGGTGGAGTCTCTGCTGCAGTTGTTCAGTACCGTCAGTGTTCAGTACAGCTCGGCCTGGCACAAAGACCTCGTCTCACTGCTGAGAAAGGTGAGACCAGCACAGACACACCTCATACTATACATGATGAATCTACAGCGTTTGAACACACTGACTTTACACAGGCTAACACCACTCACATATTCCTATTCTTGTGTCATTCTAGTTGGGTGGTTGTTTTGAATAGTTGCTAGGGTGTTTTGGGTTGTTGCCAGGACAGTTCTATGTTTTTAGCAGCTCTGTAGTTGCTAGGGTGTTCTAGGTGGTTGCTATGGTGTCATGGGACGTTGTTTGGTGAGCTTTTACTGGCCCGTATCGGAAGAGCCTCTTTCTCAAACTGCATTAATAAGGATTAACTGGAAAAATGATGGAGAGGAATGAAAATAGACGGAACACAGATGGAGTCCGAATAAATGACGAGAGAATAAAACACTCTAATGATGCAGGAGAGAATAAAGGAAAGGATTGAGATGAGCGAGAGAAAGAGGAGCTGATGATAATGAGAGATATTAAATTAAGTGAAGAAAACGAGTGGAACGCTGGAGAGACAGAAGAAATATTATGAGAGGAAAATGGATACGAGTGAAGAAAAGAGGAGCGACGAGAGACATTATAGTCATTTATCAGACCAGTTAGTTACGGCTGAATCAGAGGAGAAGAGCATTGTGGGTACGAGCTGGATGAACATGTGACACTCAGAACTTTATTTCTACAGCGCTTACAACAGACTTCAGCTTCACAGTGATGAACAGAATCAATGATGCAAACTTCATCAATTATAAAAACATCTGTAAAGAGACAAAAGTGTCATCGTTAAGATCAATTCCGTTCTCATCTCATCAGTTGTCCCAAACGTCTGAACTTATTGTTATCGCTATTTAGGAAAAACTATTGATGTTTCCAAGAGATCTTTCCTCCGGAGACGTGATGTGGGTTTGAGTTGAGAACAGACAGATGAGGAATAAATGAGGTGGAGAAAGGAAAAGTGGGATAATTAAAGAACACATATAATGCCTTGATGATTGTGTTCCGGCTCTACTAGAGTGTTTCCCTGAATGTTGATTATTCCTCATATTCTCCATTGTTGCGGCAGAAGAGTGAGAGTGTGTGTGATTGAGAGAGTGTGTGTGTGAGTGTGTGAGTGTGTGAGTGAGTGTGAGTGTGTGAGTGAGTGAGTGAGTGTGTGAGTGTGTGAGTGTGTGAGTGTGTGAGTGTGAGTGTGTGTGTGAGTGTGTGAGTGTGAGTGTGTGAGTGTGTGAGTGTGTGAGTGTGAGTGTGTGTGGAGTGAGTGAGTGAGTGAGTGAGTGAGTGAGTGAGTGAGTGTGTGAGTGTGTGAGTGTGTGAGTGTGTGAGTGTGTGAGTGTGTGAGTGTGTGAGTGTGTGAGTGTGTGAGTGACTGAGTGACTGAGTGACTGGAGTGACTGAGTGACTGAGTGACTGAGTGACTGAGTGACTGAGTGACTGAGTGACTGAGTGACTGAGTGACTGAGTGACTGAGTGACTGAGTGACTGAGTGACTGAGTGACTGAGTGACTGAGTGACTGAGTGACTGAGTGAGTGAGTGAGTGAGTGAGTGTGAGTGACTGAGTGACTGAGTGTGTGTGAGAGTGTGTGACTGGAGTGAGTGAGTGAGTGAGTGAGTGAGTGAGTGAGTGAGTGAGTGAGTGAGTGAGTGAGTGAGTGACTGAGTGACTGAGTGACTGAGTGACTGAGTGACTGAGTGACTGAGTGACTGAGTGACTGAGTGAGTGTGTGAGTGTGTGAGTGTGTGAGTGTGTGAGTGTGTGAGTGTGTGACTGTGTGACTGTGTGACTGTGTGACTGTGTGACTGTGTGACTGTGTGACTGTGTGAGTGAGTGTGTGACTGAGTGAGTGTGTGAGTGTGTGAGTGTGTGAGTGAGTGAGTGAGTGAGTGAGTGACTGTGTGAGTGAGTGACTGTGTGAGTGAGTGACTGTGTGAGTGAGTGACTGAGTGAGTGTGTGTGTGAGTGTGTGTGTGAGTGTGTGAGTGTGTGAGTGTGTGTGTGAGTGTGTGTGTGTGAGTGTGTGTGAGTGTGTGGAGTGTGTGAGGTGTGTGGAGGTGTGAGTGAGTGAGTGAGTGAGGAGTGAGGAGGAGTGAGTGGAGTGAGTGAGTGTGTGAGAGTGTGGTGAGGAGTGAGGAGTGAGTGAGTGAGTGAGTGAGTGAGTGAGGAGAGTGAGTGAGTGAGTGAGTGAGTGAGTGAGTGGAGTGAGTGAGTGAGTGAGTGAGTGAGTGAGTGACTGTGTGAGTGAGTGACTGTGTGAGTGAGTGACTGACTGAGTGTGTGAGTGTGTGTGTGAGTGTGTGAGTGTGAGTGTGTGTGTGAGTGTGTGTGTGAGTGTGTGTGGAGTGTGTGAGTGTGGAGTGTGTGAGTGTGAGGAGTGAGTGAGTGAGTGAGTGAGGAGTGAGTGAGTGAGTGAGGAGTGTGTGAGTGTGTGAGTGTGTGAGGAGTGAGTGAGTGAGGAGTGAGTGAGTGAGTGAGTGAGTGAGTGAGTGAGTGAGTGAGTGAGTGAGTGAGTGAGTGACTGAGTGACTGAGTGACTGAGTGACTGTGTGAGTGAGTGAGTGAGTGTGTGAGTGTGTGAGTGTGTGAGTGTGAGTGTGTGAGTGTGTGAGTGTGTGAGTGTGTGAGGTGTGACTGTGTGGAGTGAGTGAGGAGTGAGTGAGTGAGTGAGTGAGTGAGTGAGTGTGTGAGTGAGTGAGTGTGTGTGAGTGAGTGAGTGAGTGAGTGAGTGAGTGAGTGAGTGAGTGAGTGAGTGAGTGAGTGAGTGAGTGAGTGAGTGAGTGAGTGACTGAGTGACTGAGTGAGTGAGTGAGTGAGTGAGTGACTGTGTGAGTGAGTGACTGAGTGACTGGAGTGACTGAGTGACTGAGTGACTGAGTGACTGAGTGACTGAGTGACTGAGTGTGTGTGAGTGTGTGAGTGTGTGAGTGTGTGAGTGTGTGAGTGTGTGAGTGACTGTGTGACTGTGTGAGTGGAGTGAGTGAGTGAGTGAGGAGTGAGTGAGTGACTGAGTGTGTGAGTGAGTGTGAGGAGGAGTGAGTGAGTGAGTGAGGAGTGAGTGAGTGGAGTGAGTGAGGAGTGAGTGAGGAGTGAGTGAGTGAGGAGTGAGTGAGTGAGTGAGTGAGTGAGTGACTGTGTGAGTGTGTGAGTGTGTGACTGTGTGACTGTGTGACTGTGTGACTGTGTGAGTGAGTGACTGTGTGAGTGAGTGAGTGAGTGAGTGTGTGAGTGAGTGGAGTGAGGAGTGAGTGAGTGAGTGAGTGAGTGAGTGAGTGACTGAGTGACTGAGTGTGTGTGAGAGTGTGTGACTGAGTGTGTGACTGAGTGAGTGAGGAGTGAGTGAGTGAGTGAGGAGTGAGTGAGTGAGTGAGTGGAGTGAGTGAGTGAGTGAGGAGTGAGTGAGTGAGTGAGTGAGTGAGTGAGTGAGTGAGGAGTGAGTGAGGAGTGAGTGAGTGAGTGAGTGAGTGAGTGAGTGAGTGAGTGAGTGAGTGAGTGAGTGAGTGAGTGAGTGAGTGTGTGAGTGTGTGACTGTGTGTGTGAGTGAGTGACTGTGTGAGTGAGTGAGTGAGTGACTGAGTGACTGAGTGACTGAGTGACTGAGTGACTGAGTGACTGAGGTGTGTGAGTGAGTGTGAGTGAGGAGGAGTGAGTGAGTGAGTGAGTGAGTGAGGAGGAGGAGGAGTGAGGAGTGAGTGAGTGAGTGAGTGAGTGACTGTGTGAGTGAGTGACTGTGTGAGTGAGTGAGTGAGTGAGTGTGTGAGTGTGTGAGTGTGTGTGTGAGTGTGTGAGTGTGTGTGAGTGTGTGTGTGTGAGTGTGTGTGTGAGTGTGTGAGTGTGTAAGTGTGTGAGTGAGTGAGTGAGTGAGTGAGGAGTGAGGAGTGAGTGAGTGAGGAGTGTGAGTGTGTGGAGTGAGTGAGTGAGTGAGTGAGGAGTGAGGAGTGAGTGAGGAGTGAGTGAGTGAGTGAGTGAGTGAGTGAGTGAGTGAGTGAGTGAGTGAGTGACTGAGTGACTGAGTGACTGAGTGACTGGAGTGACTGAGTGAGTGTGTGAGTGTGTGAGTGTGTGAGTGTGTGAGGTGTGTGAGTGTGTGAGTGAGTGAGTGAGTGAGTGAGTGAGTGAGTGAGTGAGTGAGTGAGTGTGTGAGTGAGTGAGTGACTGAGTGTGTGAGTGAGTGAGTGAGTGAGTGAGTGAGTGAGTGAGTGAGTGAGTGAGTGAGTGAGTGACTGAGTGAGTGACTGAGTGAGTGTGTGAGTGAGTGAGTGAGTGAGTGAGTGAGTGAGTGACTGAGTGAGTGAGTGACTGAGTGACTGAGTGACTGAGTGTGTGTGTGAGTGTGTGAGTGTGTGAGTGAGTGTGAGTGTGTGTGTGAGGTGTGAGTGTGTGTGTGAGTGTGTGAGTGTGTGAGTGTGAGTGAGGAGGAGTGAGTGAGGAGTGAGGAGTGAGTGAGTGAGTGAGTGAGTGTGTGAGTGTGTGAGTGAGTGAGTGAGGAGTGAGTGAGTGAGTGAGTGAGTGAGTGAGTGAGTGAGTGAGTGAGTGAGTGAGTGACTGAGTGACTGAGTGACTGAGTGACTGAGTGACTGAGTGACTGAGTGAGTGAGTGTGTGAGTGTGTGAGTGTGTGAGTGTGTGACTGTGTGACTGTGTGACTGTGTGAGTGGAGTGAGTGAGTGAGTGAGTGAGTGAGTGAGTGAGTGTGAGTGAGTGAGTGACTGAGTGTGTGAGTGAGTGAGTGAGTGAGTGAGTGAGTGAGTGAGTGAGTGAGTGAGTGAGTGAGTGAGTGAGTGAGTGAGTGAGTGACTGAGTGAGTGACTGAGTGAGTGTGTGAGTGAGTGAGTGAGTGAGTGAGTGAGTGAGTGAGTGAGTGACTGTGTGAGTGAGTGACTGAGTGACTGAGTGACTGAGTGAGTGTGTGAGTGTGTGAGTGTGTGAGTGTGGAGTGTGTGACTGTGTGACTGTGTGACTGTGTGAGTGAGTGAGTGAGTGAGGAGTGAGGAGTGAGGAGTGAGTGAGTGAGTGAGTGAGTGAGTGAGTGAGTGAGTGAGTGAGTGAGTGAGTGACTGAGTGTGTGAGTGTGTGAGTGTGTGAGTGTGGTGTGGTGGAGTGAGTGAGTGAGTGAGTGAGTGAGTGAGTGAGTGAGTGAGTGAGTGAGTGAGTGACTGTGTGAGTGTGTGAGTGTGGAGTGTGTGAGTGTGTGACTGTGTGACTGTGTGACTGTGTGACTGTGTGACTGTGTGAGGAGTGACTGTGTGGAGTGAGTGAGTGAGTGAGTGTGTGAGTGAGTGAGTGAGTGAGTGAGTGAGTGACTGAGTGACTGAGTGTGTGTGAGTGTGTGTGAGAGTGTGTGACTGAGTGTGTGACTGAGTGAGTGAGTGAGTGAGTGAGTGAGTGAGTGAGTGAGTGAGTGAGTGAGTGAGTGTGTGAGTGAGTGAGTGACTGTGTGAGTGAGTGAGTGACTGTGTGAGTGAGTGACTGTGAGTGTGTGAGTGAGTGACTGTGTGAGTGAGTGAGTGAGGAGTGAGTGAGGAGTGACTGAGTGACTGAGTGACTGAGTGTGTGTGAGAGTGTGTGACTGAGTGAGTGAGTGAGTGAGTGAGTGAGTGAGTGAGTGAGTGAGTGAGTGAGTGAGTGAGTGAGTGTGTGAGTGTGTGAGTGTGTGAGTGTGTGAGTGTGTGAGTGTGAGTGAGTGAGTGAGTGAGTGAGTGACTGAGTGACTGAGTGACTGAGTGACTAAGTGACTGAGTGACTGAGTGACTGAGTGACTGAGTGACTGAGTGAGTGACTGTGTGAGTGGAGGTGTGAGTGAGTGGAGTGTGTGTGAGTGTGTGTGAGTGAGGAGTGAGTGAGTGAGTGAGTGAGTGAGTGAGTGAGTGAGTGAGTGAGTGAGTGAGTGAGTGAGTGAGTGAGTGAGTGAGTGACTGTGTGAGTGAGTGAGTGACTGTGTGGAGTGAGTGAGTGACTGTGTGAGTGAGTGACTGTGTGAGTGAGTGACTGTGTGAGGAGTGACTGTGTGAGTGAGTGAGGAGTGAGTGAGTGAGTGAGTGAGGAGTGAGTGAGTGAGTGAGTGAGTGAGTGAGTGAGGAGTGAGGAGTGAGGAGTGAGGAGTGAGGAGTGAGTGAGTGAGTGAGAGGAGTGAGTGAGTGAGTGAGTGTGTGTGGAGTGAGTGACTGAGGAGTGAGTGTGTGAGTGTGTGAGTGTGTGAGTGAGTGAGTGAGTGAGTGTGGAGTGAGTGAGGAGTGAGTGAGTGACTGAGTGACTGTGTGAGTGAGTGAGTGAGTGAGTGAGGAGTGAGTGAGTGAGGAGGAGTGAGTGAGTGAGTGAGTGAGGAGGAGTGAGGAGTGAGTGAGGAGTGAGGAGTGAGTGAGGAGGAGTGAGTGAGTGAATGTGAGTGAGTGAGTGAGTGAGGAGTGAGTGAGTGAGTGAGTGAGGAGTGAGTGAGTGAGGAGTGAGTGAGTGAGTGAGTGTGTGAGTGAGGAGTGAGTGAGTGAGTGAGTGAGGAGGAGTGAGTGAGTGAGTGAGTGAGTGAGGAGTGAGTGAGTGACTGTGTGTGTGTGTGAGTGAGTGAGTGAGTGAGTGAGTGAGTGAGTGAGTGAGTGAGTGAGTGACTGTGTGTGTGAGTGTGTGTGAGTGAGTGAGTGAGTGTGTGTGAGTGTGTGTGTGAGTGTGTGAGTGTGTGAGTGAGTGAGTGAGTGAGTGAGTGAGGAGTGAGTGAGGAGTGAGTGAGGAGTGAGTGAGTGAGGAGTGAGTGAGTGAGTGAGTGAGTGAGGAGTGAGTGAGTGAGTGAGGAGTGAGTGTGTGTGTGTGTGAGTGTGTGAGTGTGTGAGTGAGTGAGTGAGTGAGTGAGTGAGTGACTGTGTGTGTGAGTGAGTGAGTGAGTGAGTGAGTGAGTGAGTGAGTGTGTGAGTGAGTGTGTGAGTGAGTGACTGAGTGAGTGACTGAGTGAGTGAGTGAGTGAGTGACTGTGTGAGTGAGTGACTGTGTGAGTGAGTGAGTGAGTGACTGACTGTGTGAGTGAGGAGTGAGTGACTGACTGTGTGAGTGAGTGAGTGAGTGACTGTGTGACTGTGTGACTGTGTGGAGTGTGTGAGTGTGTGAGTGTGTGAGTGTGTGAGGAGTGTGAGTGTGAGTGTGAGTGTGGAGTGTGAGTGTGGAGTGAGTGAGTGAGGAGTGAG
>CM040927.1:39795696-39805696 GCA_023029165.1 Gobiocypris rarus | reverse complement strand
CATGAATGGCAACTGCTTTGTTTTACAAGTTTTCTGAAATGGAATATTTAAATATGCAAATTAGGCATTATCTAATTAAATATGCCATAATTTGCATACACATCCAAAACCGAAATCTGTTTTTGGAATTTATCACTTTATAAATCAGAAAAAAACTGTCAACGGACTGAAAACAAATCATGTTTTTAAAAGTAAAATGTTGCATAAATCAGGTGAATGATATATAAACACACCTTCAGAATGTGTGTGTGTGTGTGTGTGTGTGTGTGTGTGTGTGTGTGTGTGTGTGTGTGTGTGTGTGTGTGTGTGTGTGTGTGTGTGTGTGTGTGTGCGTGCGTGTGTGCGCGCTGCTGAAGTGGAGATTTCTGACTTTAAAGATATTGATTGAGATTGAAATCTACAGACACAAATGGATCAAGGGCACTTAAATGCTTTCTCTCCACTAAAAACATTATCAGAATTGAGCAGTGCGTTAAAAATCAGAGTTTGTTCCTGCCTTAAGATTCTTAAATGCTCTTTCCTGCATTCTGCCTTATTCCCACTGTTAGAGCTGATCCTCATGATACACATGGACAGTGTTTAAAAAAAATTGTTGGATTTCTGTGCCAAACACACTCCTTCAGGATTCAAACAAGCTTCAGAAAGTTTTTTTTGAGTATGGCCCTGTGTGACATCATAAAGAGCGGAACTCCTTATATGGGCACTTCTCCTGGATGAGCACACACACTGTGTTAGGAGAACGATCAGCTTGTTCAGCTTCCCAAATAACCCAGCGTTACGGGAACAGTGGATGCAATGTGTGCTCCCGGAGTTCTGCAGGTGTGTGTGTTTGCTCCCGGTCATGAGTGGGATCCTCAGGCGGAGAGTGAAACTGCAGCAAATGTGTGTGTGTGTGTGTGTGTGTGTGTCTTTAGCTCCGCCCACTGCACGCCTCCACGAGCTCGGCTGTTCTCTGAAAGAATCGGAACAGTGTATCTGTCTTTTATAAATCTGATAAACTAAAGACTCTTGGGAGATATGAAGGATCAACACTACTCTACAGATACTCCAGATCAACATGAGATGCTGTGTGTGTTTGTGTGTGTGATGACCCTTTAATATATATATAAATATGACCCTAAAATAGGACCGATGCCGTCACGTGTGTGTGCATCAGTGTGTTTCTGAAGATCTGGTGTGTGTTCAGGTTGAAGCGTCGACAGGAGGAGGAGGGCTGTATGGGAGCAGACGGAGACGGAGACGGAGATCCAGACGCTGATGAGGCCGAGGCCGAGGGCGGAACGGAGGAGGACGAAGAGACCGAGCCCGAACCCGAGCCCGAGACCTCCAAACTGAGCATGTGCGGTTCGGTCTGCTCGTCTCCAGGAAGCTGCTAGCGCCCCCTGCTGTCCGCGAGGCCACAGCGCGCTCACCATGCCTTTAAAATCCCTCATGATCCAGAGCCGCGACGGACACTCGCAGTTCCGTTGGTCTCCTAGAGCAAGTTTGAACTTCTATGCAACGTATCTCTTCAGCATGATGTAAAATAGAGATTTTAGAGGTAATTCAACACGCTTGAGTATGACGACACCCCATGAAACGATGAAGGAGCTCTTCATCTTCAGTTTAATTGTCTTGGAAGCAGAAACGGCATTGACGCTCGTCATACACGTGAAGCTGCTTGAAGATATATTTCACACAATGATTGCATTTGTATGTTTACATATGTGAGTTATTATTGATCATGGAAGCATCCGGTGCCTTTTGAATTCAGCACAGAGTTTCCTGCTTTCCTGCGCTGTGAGGAGACTCTAGTTCACACACACTGGCACTAGTAGAGCACCAGCGAGTGAAGTTTGTGCTTCTGGTGGGAGTGTTTGTGTAGGTATTATTTTTCTGATTTTGCACGAGAGGAAAAACGCTTCGCCCCATAATTCATGCAGGTTCACTGGTTACACTTCCCTCTGAAAGTCTGATTACGTGCGCATGATATCTCCTCATCTGTGCTTCAGATGGGGGTGTTTCAAGCCGTTTGAGATGCTTGAGTTCCTCCACAGCTCTTTAAAGCAGAAATCTGCCCTAGAATTCAATCGGAGAGTCACTCGTTCAGTGTTTCTTCTGAAGAAATGGAAAATACTTTGACAAATCTGTTTACAGTGAGATGAACTGCAGTCATGTTTAATTCTACATGAGGGTGATCACATGAGCATTTCTACAGTCAGTATTTCCTTTAAAGACCTCGTGAAGCGTTTCTTTCCTGAAGGGCTCATCACCCTGTTTATTGTAAATATCCAGTAGTCTTTAGTTCACATCATGAACCATGATCTACTAATAGTTTAGGATGCAGCGTATTCTTACAGTATTTATAAATATATATTTGCTCCTGAATGAAAGATCATCAGTGTTTTCATCCATTCCCACAGAGGAAATCATTTGAAACACGGTCAGTATTTACACTGCCGGCTCAAAGTTAGAAATCATTAGGATTTTAAAATGTCTCTTCTGCTCGCCAGAGCTGCATATTTAATCAAAAATACAGTAAAAACAGTGAAATATTATTACAATTTTAAATAGCTGTTTTCTATGTGACATTGGTACTTTTATTAATCAAGGACACATTAAATTGCAGGAGAGACTTCCTTCAACAACATTCCTAGTTTTTCCATACTTTTGACCACCGGTGTAAATGAGCCACAGATTGTCATTTTGCTGTGATGGGTGTTTAATGGTGCCTTCATGTGCTATCGGAAATATCATAAATATGGAGTTTCCTAGTCGGAGTTTCCTAGTCGGAGTTTCCTTGTCATAAATTCCTAGTCAGAGTTTCCTTGTCATAAATTCCTAGTCGGAGTTTCCTTGTCATAAATTCCTAGTCAGAGTTTCCTTGTCATAAATTCCTAGTTTGGAAATTCCTAGTTGAAAATTCCTAGTTGGAAATTCCTAGTTGGAGTTTCCAAGTTGGAAATTCTTAGTTGGAAATTCCTAGTCGTAAATTCCTAGTTGGAAATTCCTAGTCGTAAATTCCTAGTCGGAGTTTCCTTGACATAAATTCTTAGTCGGAGTTTCCTAGTTGGAAATTCCTAGTCGGAAATTCTTATTCGGAAATTCCTAGTCAGAGTTTCCTAGTCTGTAATTGTTAATCAGAGTTTCCTTGTCCTAAATTCTTAGTCGTAATTTCCTATTTGGAAATTCCTGGTCTTTCCTAGTCGTAAATTCCTGAGTTTCCTAGTTGGAAATTCCTAGTCGTAAATTCCTAGTCGTAAATTCCTAGTCGTAAATTCCTAGTCGGAGTTTCCTAGTTGGAAATTCCTAGTTGGAAATTCCTAGTTGGAAATTCCTAGTCGGAAATTCCTAGTCGGAAATTCCTAGTCTGTAATTGTTAATCAGAGTTTCCTTGTCCTAAATTCTTAGTCGTAATTTCCTATTTGGAAATTCCTGGTCTTTCCTAGTTGGAAATTCCTGAGTTTCGTAGTTGGAAATTCCTAATCGTAAATTCCTAGTCGTAAATTCCTAGTCGGAGTTTCCTAGTTGGAAATTCCTAGTTGGAAATTCCTAGTTGGAAATTCCTAGTCGGAAATTCCTAGTTGGAAATTCCTAGTTGGAAATTCCTAGTCGGAAATTCCTAGTTGGAAATTCCTAGTCGGAGTTTCCTAGTTGGAGGTTCCTTGTCGGAAATTCCTAGTCGGAGTTTCCTAGTTGGAGTTTACTAGTCAAAAATTCTTAGTCGGAAATTCCTAGTTATAAAATTCCTACTCGGAAATTCCTAGTCGGAAATTCCTAGTTGGAGTTTCCTAGTTGGAGTTTCCTAGCTGGACCTCTGAGAAGCTGAAGTAAATGTTGGGAAACTTTAAACATGGCAGAGGGGAGAACGATTGCTGCTGTGACTGCTATTTTTGATTAGTTTTTCCGCAGCAGCTACATCGCCTTGTCTTGATGTTAAAGTAGTGCGTGTTGACATATGAATAATTATTTGAAGCATGCATCAAATCAAGTAGGAAATTTCTGATGAATGCAACATAAGTTCAAAATCATAGCAACCATAATCACAGTAAAATATGTGGCATATGCAGATTTTATCAGGCTGCCTTCATGTGTTCTCGTCAAACACAGGCTATTTTCGCTATCAAAATGATCTCTGAGTTTTCCATAGCAAATACGACTTGACAAGGGATTTCACGTCCAATTTACGACTAGGAAACTATGACTAGGAATTTCTGCCTAGGAAACCATATTTACGATAATTCCAATAGCACATGAAGGCAGCACAAATCCCAATAAACAGGCATGTGATGCTGCCCTCACATGCTATCATAACTATAGTAAATATTAATTTCCTAGTCGTAAATTGCCTTAGTTGGAAATTCCTAGTCGGGAATGCATAGTTGGAGTTTCCTAGTCAGGGATGTTGAGAAGGATAGTTGGAGTTTCCTAGTCAGAAATCCCTGGTCTTTCCTAATTGGAAATTCCTGGTCTGAGTTTCTTAGTTGGAAATGCCTAGTCAGACTTTCCTGGTCGGAAATTCCTAGTCTAGAATTGCCTAGTTGGAGTTTCCTAGTCAGGGATGTTGAGAAGGATAGTTGGAGTTTCCTAGTCAGATATTCCTGGTCCGAGTGTTCTAGTCGGAAATGCGTAGTGAGACTTTCCTACTTGGACATTCCTGGTCTGCGTTTCCAAGTCGGAAATTCCTGATCTTTCCTAGTTGGAAATTCCTGGTCTTTCCTAGTTGGAAATTCCTGGTCTGAGTTTCTTAGTCGGAAATGCCTAGTCAGACTTTCCTAGTTGGAAATTCCTAGTCTTGAATTGCCTAGTTGGAAATTTCCTAGTCGGAAATACCTAGTCAGAATATTCTAGTCAGGAATCCCTAGTTCGAGTTTCCTAGTCGGAAATGTGTATTGAGACTTTCCTAGTCGGACATTCCTGGTCTGAGTTTTCAAGTTGGAAATTCCTAGTCAGGAGTTTCTTAGTCAGGAATGCCTAGTTGGAGTTTCCTAGTCAGAAATTCCTGGTCTTTCCTAGTTGAACATTTCTGTTCTGGGTTAGCTTGTCAGGAAATGCGTATTGAGACTTTCTTAGTTGGAGATTCCTAGTCAGAAATCCTAGTTGGGTATTGGACATGAATGCCCTCTCAAGTCATATTTACAACTGGAAAACTCCGAGATAATTCTGAGAGCCCAGTTTCCGAGTTGGGCGTGCCATAAACTTTAAACATGGTGGAGGAGAGAGCGATTGCTGCTGTTGTAAAATAGCCTGTATTTGACCGAAATTCCAGAATCAGCAGCAAGTTGACTATCCAGAGACAGTGCAGTGAATGTTTATATGGTTTTCAACAGATGGGATGCTAAATTTAATTTGGGATTTAATTAGCACTTGAACGCGACGAGCTCGAAATCATGACTTCAGAAGTGGGAAGTAGGAAATTTCCCATAGAGTGTGAAGGCAGCATAAAGACGTAAACCCACAGCTATGATGATGATGATGATGATGATGATGATGATGATGATGTTTCCTGGAATATAGTTGTCTCTTGTCGCTGCTCTGAAACCTTCCTCCCTCCTCACATGTTGCCAAATTACCTTTCTGACTGTTAGACTTCCATTCAGTGAAGGGTTTGATGAGCCGTGAATCCTTCATCTCTGCTGCTTACTGAATCTCTATAGGACACCAGTTTAAGATTATTTATAGCTGACAGACAGTAGCGTGTGTGTGTGTGTGTGTGTGTGTGTGTGTGTGTGTGTGTGTGTGTGATGTTTGAGGATGTGTGTTACGTGCTTCAGTAGTTTCCCAAGTTTTCTTTAGTGTAGCATTAATTCAGTAGGAGTAACAGAAGGTGGTGTTGATGTCGGCACACGTGTAGCGGTCATTACACTGCGGACATCATCCTCTTCCTCAGTGTTTCCGTCTGTTTCCCAGCACACATCTCTAAACATCCTTAAATCTGGACACGTTTACTGGAGAAGAGAAAGGACTGAAGAAGTGAGTTTGTGCTTAAAACACGAAACAGAAATCTGCCAATGGAGTCAGAGAAATCGGATTATTTTTCCTTTGAATGAAGTTTATCGTGATGCAGTTTTTTTATCCAGAAAGCAAGACAGAAACACTGAGGAAGATGATGATGATTTCTGCTCCAGCGCTTCATCATGTAAACATGTACATAGTGAAAAGCTCCAGTATTTCTCCACAGTTTTATGTGGATGTGCTGACATTAGCGAGTATTAATGTAGACGATACTAAGAGGTTTAATGAAGCGACGTCTTCATGCCGTGTTTAAAATCTCTTTCAAGTGTGCAGGCACAACTTGTAGGCAAATACGCCAAAGCTTTTGTACCATTTGCATAGCCATTTATAATCTAAATGAGTGCGTGTGTGTGAGAGTGTCTGAGTGTGTGTGTGAGAGAATATGTGAGAGAGTGTGTGTGTGTGTGTGTGTGTGTGCGAGTAAGAGTGTCTGAGTGAGTGTGTGCGTGTGTGTGTGTGTGTGTGTGTGTGAGAGTGAGTGAGCGTGTGTGTGTGTGTGAGAGAGTGTGTTTGTTAGTGATTGTGAGTGAGTGAGTGAGTGTGTGAGTGTGTGAGTGTGTGAGTGAGTGAGTGAGTGAGGAGTGAGTGAGTGAGTGAGTGAGTGAGTGGTGAGTGAGTGAGTGAGTGAGGAGTGAGTGAGTGAGTGAGTGAGTGAGTGAGTGAGTGTGTGTGTGTGTGTGTGTGAGAGAAAGAGAGCGGTGTGCGAGTAAGAGTGTCTGAGTGAGTGTCTGAGGGTGAGTGAGTGAGTGAGTGGTGAGTGAGTGAGTGAGTGATTGAGTGAGTGAGTGAGTGAGTGAGGAGTGAGTGAGTGAGTGAGTGAGTGAGTGAGTGAGGGGAGTGAGTGAGTGAGTGAGTGAGTGAGTGAGGAGTGAGTGGTGGTGAGTGAGTGAGTGAGTGGTGGAGTGAGGAGTGAGTGAGTGAGTGAGTGAGTGAGTGAGTGAGTGAGTGAGTGAGTGAGTGAGTGAGTGGAGTGAGTGAGTGAGTGAGTGAGTGAGTGAGTGAGTGAGTGAGTGAGTGAGTGAGTGAGTGAGTGAGTGAGTGAGTGTGTGAGTGAGTGTGTGAGTGTGTGTGTGTGTGTGTGAGAGAAGAGAGAGAGATTGTGTGAGCGGGTGTGCGAGGAAGAGTGTCTGAGTGAGTGATTGATTGAGTGAGTGAGTGAGTGAGTGAGTGGTGGTGAGTGAGTGAGTGAGTGAGTGAGTGAGTGATTGGTGGTGAGTGAGTGGTGAGTGAGTGAGTGAGTGAGGAGTGAGTGGTGGTGAGTGAGTGAGTGAGGAGTGAGTGAGTGAGTGAGTGAGTGAGTGAGTGAGTGAGTGAGTGAGTGAGTGGTGAGTGAGTGAGTGAGTGAGGAGTGGAGTGAGTGGTGGAGTGAGTGGTGAGTGAGTGAGTGAGTGAGTGAGTGAGTGAGTGGTGAGTGAGTGAGTGAGTGAGTGAGTGAGTGAGTGAGTGAGGAGTGAGTGAGTGAGGGAGTGAGTGAGTGAGTGAGGAGTGAGTGAGTGAGGAGTGAGTGAGTGAGTGAGTGAGTGAGTGAGTGAGTGAGTGAGTGAGTGAGTGAGTGAGTGAGTGAGTGAGAGAGTGAGTGAGTGAGTGAGTGAGTGAGTGAGTGAGTGTGTGTGTGTGTGTGGATTAGCGCTTTAAGCCCATAGAAACAGTAACATTTGTAAACAAGCATTTATTGTAATAAGTAAAATCATGGAATGTTTTTGAAATACTATAACAGTTACATTAGTGCGAGGTGGATCTGAAGTCCTGCATGTTCCAGTGAATCCTTTGGAGGATTCGAGCAGAAGTGTGTGTGAGTGTTTGATGGCGTGTGTGTCTGCACGGATGAGTCCAGTTTCTGCTCAGTCGGTCATGAATCCTCTCGGACGGATCGATGAAGACTTCAACTGTTTCCATTGTAACGTGGACGGCATGATAAATATAGATCCTCTTGAATATTTTGGCAACCCATAGATTGTTCTGACGATCATTAAAGTATGAATAAAGTATTAACATGCTCTCGTGTCTGTTTATTTCTAAATAAAGCGTGTGTGAGTGTGACGAGTTCACAGCAGAACAGAAGTGTGTGTATCACGTGAGGGATTGAGATGTTTTCTGCTCAGATTCACACGTCTGCCATTCATTTACTCGTCCATCCCTTCAATACGAATACATGAATAATATACATTCATTTGTACCATGACACAGTTTTTAATCATATAGTTTATTAACAGATTCCATGTATGAGCCATTCAGATTATAAATGTGAAATTTAGCATAAAAACACAAAATTATAACCAAAAAATCAAGTTATTCACACAGCAGTGCATGCTGGGAATCGGATTAAGTGAAGGGGATTTATAAACATATGATATCTGTGTTTTCACATGCATACAGTGATCGATCATGTGAACATTGGTCAAGATACATTTGGAAAAGTACTGATTATGCATACGTGTATTCCGTATTTCAGTACTGGGCAAAACGCACAATGTAATCAGATTACTTTTTTAAGTAACTAGTAAAGTAACGCATTTTAGATTTACATGTTTTTTTTGTTTGTTTTTTTACTTTTTTCTGTACAAAATTGTAACTTGCTTTACTTATTTGGACAAAGTAACATATTTTGTTGTAAATGTAAAAAGTAATGCATACTTTACTAAGTACTTGAAAAAGTAATCTGATTACATTACGTGCGTTACTTGTAATGTGTTTCCCCATGCGTAGACTGACAGAAACCATGAGTAAATTAAACATGCAATTCAAAACAGATGCAATATTCCTCAACGTGAATAAAAACAGTGAAACTCAAACTCAGTATTGCAGGTTTGCGTAATATTCAATGGTAAATAACACAAATATACTTTATGTATTTAATCTCACTTTATTAATGAACGTCTTTGCTGCTGACTTTCGATGATCCAATTCAACCAAACTGATTAGCAAAAATGACTTGGTAATACCGTTCTTCTTCTGTGTTTGAAAGCTTTGTTTGAGCGGCGCCCTCTACTGTACAGGCGTGATTCTGCAGTTCCTTCAGCCTGAGGATCAATTTCACGTTTGCCCAAAAAAGTAGAACTTTTGTTTTTACAAAACAAACAAGCAAGCCCAGCTCAGGTGAGAAAAAGTAACACAAAAGTAGCGTTACATTACTTTCCAGTAACTTAGTAACACAGTTAGTTACTTTTTAAAGGAGTAATGTGATATTTTAACGCATTACTTTTAAAAGTAACTGATTGTGTTGGCTTTAGAGTATCAGTGTTTCTCACTCAAGAGGGCTTCAAATACTGAAAACAAAGAGTATTAACAGACAAAAATAATCTAGCTATGAAAAATCCACTAAATCATGCTGATTCAGAGCACGAGTCCTGAATACCTTCAGCTCGCAAAACTTCTGGAATCATGAGTCGTATTTTCACTAGAATCAGAATCATTTTAGTTACCAATTCTAGTCTCTGGACACTCCTAGTTTCTGTAAATGAAAAGAAAAGTGGACCCACTTTATATTAGGTGTCCTTAGCTACTATGTACTAACATTTTAATTCATAATTTGATACATTGCACTTATTCATAATTTGATACATTGTGTGTACATACATGTTTTTACATTGTACTTACATTTTAAAAAATACCTGCATGTAATTACATCTGTAATTAATTTCCGAAGTTACATTTGTAATTACACAGTTGAGACTTCTCTTACACCTAACCCTACCCTTAAACTTACCCATCCCACCACACCTGTCCCTAACCCTAACCCTAACCCTTAAACTTACCCATCCCACCACACCTGTCCCTAACCCTACCCTTAAACTTACCCATCCCACCACACCTGTCCCTAACCCTACCCTTAAACTAACCCATCCCACCACACCGGTCCCTAACCCTACCCTTAAACTTACCCATCCCACCACACCTGTCCCTAACCCTACCCTTAAACTTACCCATCCCACCACACCTGTCCCTAACCCTACCCTTAAACTCACCCATCCCACCACACCTGTCCCTAATCCTACCCTTAAACTGA
>CM040927.1:39748196-39790696 GCA_023029165.1 Gobiocypris rarus | reverse complement strand
ATATATCAAAATTATGACAAAGTTGAAGTCGTTGCACAAAAAGTCAAAATTATGAAACTTAGCGAAAGTTATTGAATATATAAAAATTATGACAAAGTTGAAGTCGTTGCACAAAAAGTCAAAATTATGAAACTTAGCGAAGGTTATTGCATGTATCAAAATTATGACAAAGTTGAAGTCGTGGCACAAAAAGTCAAAATTATGAAACTTAGCGAAAGTTATTGAATATATAAAAATTATGACAAAGTTGAAGTCGTTGCACAAAAAGTCAAAATTATGAAACTTAGCGAAGGTTATTGAATATATCAAAATTATGACAAAGTTGAAGTCGTTGCACAAAAAGTCAAAATTATGAAACTTAGCGAAAGTTATTGAATATATAAAAATTTTGACAAAGTTGAAGTCGTTGCACAAAAAGTCAAAATTATGAAACTTAGCGAAAGTTATTGAATATATCAAAATTATGACAAAGTTGAAGTCGTTGCACAAAAAGTCAAAATTATGAAACTTAGTGAAGGTTATTGAATATATCAAAATAATGAAACTTAGTGAAGGTTATTGAATATATCAAAATTATGAAACTTAGCGAAGGTTATTGCATGTATCAAAATTATGACAAAGTTGAAGTCGTTGAACAAAAAGTCAAAATTATGAAACTTAGTGAAGGTTATTGCACGTATCAAAATTATGACAAAGTTGAAGTCACACAAAAGTCAAAATTATGAAACTTAGCGTTATTGCATGTATCAAAATTATGACAAAGTTGAAGTCTTCAAAAAGTCAAAATTATGAAACTTAGTGAAGGTTATTGAATATATCAAAATTATGAAACTTAGTGAAGGTTATTGAATATATCAAAATTATGAAACTTAGCGAAGGTTATTGCACGTATCAAAATTATGACAAAGTTGAAGTCGTTGCACAAAAAGTCAAAATTATGAAACTTAGCGAAAGTTATTGAATATATAAAAATTATGACAAAGTTGAAGTCGTTGCACAAAAAGTCAAAATTATGAAACTTAGCGAAAGTTATTGAATATATAAAAATTATGAAACTTAGTGAAGGTTATTGCATGTATCAAAATTATGACAAAGTTGAAGTCGTGGCACAAAAAGTCAAAATTATGAAACTTAGCAAAAGTTATTGAATATATCAAAATTATGACAAAGTTGAAGTCACAAAAAAAGTCAAAATTATGAAACTTAGCAAAAGTTATTGAATATATCAAAATTATGACAAAGTTGAAGTCGTTGCACAAAAAGTCAAAATTATGAAACTTAGCGAAAGTTATTGAATATATAAAAATTATGAAACTTAGTGAAGGTTACTGCATGTATCAAAATTATGACAAAGTTGAAGTCGTTGCACAAAAGTCAAAATTATGAAACTTATAAAGTTATTGAATATATAAAAATTATGAAACTTAGCGAAGGTTATTGCATGTATCAAAATTATGACAAAGTTGAAGTCGTGGCACAAAAAGTCAAAATTATGAAACTTAGCGAAGGTTATTGCATGTATCAAAATTATGACAAAGTTGAAGTCGTTGCACAAAAAGTCAAAATTATGAAACTTGGTGAAGGTTATTGCACGTATCAAAATTATGACAAAGTTGAAGTCGTGGCACAAAAAGTCAAAATTATGAAACTTAGAGAAAGTTATTGCATGTATCAAAATTATGTCAAAGTTGAAGTCGTGGCACAAACAGTCAAAATTATGAAACTTAGCGAAGGTTATTGCACGTATCAAAATTATGTCAAAGTTGAAGTCGTGGCACAAACTGTCATAATTTTGATATATTCAATAACTTTCTCTAAGTTTTATAATTTTGACTGTTTGTGCCACGACTTCAACTTTGTCATAATTTTGATATATTCAATAACTTTCTCTAAGTTTCATAATTTTGACTTTTTGTGCCACGACTTCAACTTTGTCATAATTTTGATACGTGCAATAACCTTCGCTAAGTTTCATAATTTTTATATATTCAATAACTTTCGCTAAGTTTCATAATTTTGACTTTTTGTGCAACGACTTCAACTTTGTCATAATTTTGATACATGCAGTAACCTTCACTAAGTTTCATAATTTTGACTTTTTGTGCAACGACTTCAACTTTGTCATAATTTTGATACATGCAATAACCTTCGCTAAGTTTCATAATTTTTATATATTCAATAACTTTCTCTAAGTTTCATAATTTTGACTTTTTGTGCCACGACTTCAACTTTGTCATAATTTTGATACGCAATAACCTTCGCTAAGTTTCATAATTTTTATATATTCAATAACTTTCGCTAAGTTTCATAATTTTGACTTTTTGTGCAACGACTTCAACTTTGTCATAATTTTGATACATGCAATAACCTTCACCAAGTTTCATAATTTTGACTTTTTGTGCAACGACTTCAACTTTGTCATAATTTTGATACATGCAATAACCTTCGCTAAGTTTCATAATTTTTATATATTCAATAACTTTCGCTAAGTTTCATAATTTTGACTTTTTGTGCAACGACTTCAACTTTGTCATAATTTTGATACATGCAGTAACCTTCACTAAGTTTCATAATTTTTATATTCAATAACTTTCGCTAAGTTTCATAATTTTGACTTTTGTGCAACGACTTCAACTTTGTCATAATTTTTATATATTCAATAACTTTCGCTAAGTTTCATAATTTTGACTTTTTGTGCCACGACTTCAACTTTGTCATAATTTTGATACATGCAATAACCTTCACTAAGTTTCATAATTTTTATATATTCAATAACTTTCTCTAAGTTTCATAATTTTGACTAAGTTGAAGTCGTGGCACAAAAAGTCAAAATTATGAAACTTAGCGAAGGTTATTGCATGTATCAAAATTATGACAAAGTTGAAGTCGTGGCACAAAAAGTCAAAATTATGAAACTTAGAGAAGGTTATTGCACGTATCAAAATTATGACAAAGTTGAAGTCGTGGCACAAAAAGTCAAAATTATGAAACTTAGCGAAAGTTATTGAATATATAAAAATTATGACAAAGTTGAAGTCGTTGCACAAAAAGTCAAAATTATGAAACTTAGCGAAAGTTATTGAATATATAAAAATTATGACAAAGTTGAAGTCGTTGCACAAAAAGTCAAAATTATGAAACTTAGCGAAAGTTATTGAATATATAAAAATTATGAAACTTAGTGAAGGTTACTGCATGTATCAAAATTATGACAAAGTTGAAGTCGTTGCACAAAAAGTCAAAATTATGAAACTTAGCGAAAGTTATTGAATATATAAAAATTATGAAACTTAGCGAAGGTTATTGCATGTATCAAAATTATGACAAAGTTGAAGTCGTGGCACAAAAAGTCAAAATTATGAAACTTAGCGAAGGTTATTGCATGTATCAAAATTATGACAAAGTTGAAGTCGTGGCACAAACTGTCATAATTTTGATATATTCAATAACTTTCTCTAAGTTTCATAATTTTGACTAAGTTGAAGTCGTGGCACAAAAAGTCAAAATTATGAAACTTAGCGAAGGTTATTGCACGTATCAAAATTATGACAAAGTTGAAGTCGTGGCACAAAAAGTCAAAATTATGAAACTTAGCGAAGGTTATTGCATGTATCAAAATTATGACAAAGTTGAAGTCGTGGCACAAAAAGTCAAAATTATGAAACTTAGCGAAGGTTATTGCATGTATCAAAATTATGACAAAGTTGAAGTCGCACAAAAGTCAAAATTATGAAACTTATAAGGTTATTGCATGTATCATAATTATGACAAAGTTGAAGTCGTGGCACAAAAAGTCAAAATTATGAAACTTAGCGAAGGTTATTGCATGTATCATAATTATGACAAAGTTGAAGTCGTGGCACAAAAAGTCAAAATTATGAAACTTAGCGAAAGTTATTGAATATATCAAAATTATGACAAAGTTGAAGTCGTGGCACAAAAAGTCAAAATTATGAAACTTAGCGAAAGTTATTGCACTATCAAAATTATGTCAAAGTTGAAGTCGTGGCACAAACTGTCATAATTTTGATATATTCAATAACTTTCTCTAAGTTTCATAATTATGACAAAGTTGAAGTCGTTGCACAAAAAGTCAAAATTATGAAACTCAGAGAAAGTTATTGAATATATCAAAATTATGACAAAGTTGAAGTCGTTGCACAAAAAGTCAAAATTATGAAACTTAGCGAAGGTTATTGCATGTATCAAAATTATGACAAAAGATAATGACTATCATTGTCATATGATTATGAGAGATTATGAAATACACAGTTTTATGCAGGAAGCAGGACAGAAACACAGAGGAAGAAGGCTGTTTTCTGCGCTCTCTCACACACACACACACACACACACACACACACACAGCTTTCACAGCAGTTTTAAGCTCTCAGGGCTTGTTATATTTCACGAGTTTTCCCGCAGGATTCCCACCTCCACAGTCTTTGATGTTTTTGCATTTAACTTCCTGTCGTGAGCAGCATTTTAATAGATCTTCCTGTAAGTGCTGCAGGATGTTGCCTGTTAAACACAGCGAGAGTGAATCGGCACACAGAGACTGATCTGACGTCAGTCACGGACAGCACAGAAAACACACACACACACACACACACACACACACCACTATATCAACAGTACTGAGACTGCAGCTCTGTGAATCACAGACAGATGAGAAACTGTAGGTATAGATAACTAAAACCATCTTGAGTTCTCTTCCGGGAACCAACACGTCACAATATTCCTCATTATAATAATTCATAAGCAGAATAAAGGGGCGGGCCTGGTTGAGTTAGTTAAGCGGCTCCTCCCGCGGGCTCTCCTGAAGCCGATTGGGAAGTGACTTAAACTGCAGTTCCTCGTCTGGCCACTAGAGACCTAGCAGATGGGAAATAATTAGCATACCAGAATATTAATGCGTTTGATCCGATTTAACTGTAGTATAAAAGGTAATTATAATGTGAATGCTTGGCTAAAGAGATGCGTCTTTAATCTAGTTTTAAACTGGGACAGCGAGTCTGAACCTCGAACAATATCAGGAAGACTATTCCAGAGTTTAGGAGCTAAATGTGAAAATGCCCTCCCTCCTTTAGTGGACTTAGATATCCTAGGAACGACCAGAAGCCTCGAGTTTAGTGATCTTAAAGAGCGCGATGGATTGTAGGGCGATAGAAGATCCGTTAAATACACTGGAGCTAAACCATTTAGGGCTTTATAGGTCAGTAGCAATACTTTGTAATTGATACGGAACTTAATAGGTAACCAGTGTAGAGATGATAAAATTGGTGTTATATGATCATATTTTCTTGACCTAGTAAGAACTCTAGCAGCTGCGTTTTGGACTAACTGTAGCTTGTTTATTGAGGATGCAGGACAACCAGCTAATAAAGCATTACAGTAATCTAGTCTCGAGGTCATGAATGCATGAACTAACTTTTCTGCATCAGAAATAGATAGCATGTTACGTAGCTTAGCAATGTTTCTAAGGTGGAAAAATGCCGTTCTTGTAACATATGAAATATGATTTTCGAAAGACAAGTTGCGGTCTAATATAACACCCAGGTCTTTTACTGTAGTGGATAAAGTGACAGGACGTCCTTCCAAGTTAAAGTTGTATTGTGAGAGGTTTTGTGGGCCGTTTTTTGGACCAATAAGTAATACCTCTGTTTTATCTGAATTTAATAGCAGAAAATTACACGTCATCCAGTATTTAAAAGATTCTAGTTGTGCCCTTCATGACGACTGTGAGGGGGGGAATTTATCTATAACTCATTCGTTTACATTATATAAAGCCTTAAAGTTCTGCATAATTAAGGGCGTGGCCACTTTGAGTGACAGGTGGGTAGCCTTTTATCTGCTGTGTGTTAGTCATCATTAGCTCCGCCCATGTCCCGCCTCTTAACCCATTATCAGTTATCCGGGAGTGACTCGTGATGATGCGCTGCTAAGATGGAGACGGCCAGCTCGACCCGACTCTACTCTTCAGAACCCCATGGGTCACGGACACTACAGCCACTACGTTTTTACAGTCTATGGTTGAAACTGGTGGTTATGCTATGGGGCGGGACATTTCCCAAACACCAATCACAACACACCACTCCAAGCGACCAATCAGAGCACAGTGTGTTTTTCAGAAGGCGGGGCTTCATAGAGACAGGAACTAAACAGAGCGTTACTGACAGACTGGGAAGAGAGGAGCCGCAAAAATGGAGAATATGAGGAATAATCAACACTCCAGCAGGAAAACCTGCTCTAGCAGAGCCGGAAACAACATTTGACTTTGAGTAAAGTAAGTCATGGAGGTCTGGAGCACATGAGTGCGTGTAAATGATGAAAGAACGATCGCTTAAACTGCTGATGCTTCACATTGAGGAAACTCTGGGCTTGATGACGCGTGTCTGAGCCAAAAACACGAGAAAAGTCCTGTGTGTTCATGAGTAGAGCTGGTCATTCCATGAGCGTGAGATCACACCCGACTAATCACGGCCTTCCCTCACGCCACTGAAGATACGCTGAGACACGGACGTGAAGACGGGAATATGATGCTTCAGGGGTTCTGGATGGACTCCAGCAGCTCATGTGTGAAATCTCATGTGTTTGTGCGGTTCTGTCAGTCAGTACAGCGCTCAACACACTCCAAATCAGAACCAGATGTTCTAGTCGCAGTTACTGACACACACACACTCATTCACACACACACACACTCATGCACACACATACACACACTCATTCACACACACACACACACAAGCACACACACACCACTCATGCACACACATACACACACTCATTCACACACACACACACACACTCATGCACACACATACACACACTCATTCACACACACACACACACACACACACACACACACCACTCATGCACACACATACACACCACTCATGCACACACATACACACACTCATTCACACACACACACTCACATATTCACTCACACTCTCACACGCATATACTGACACACACACACACACACACTGCCCCTGCCCCTAAACCTACCCATCACACACACACACACACACACACTACCCATCACAGGAGACATGCTGCATTTTTACATTTTCAAAAAACATCACTTAGTGTGATTTATAAGATGTTTTCCTCATGGGGACCAAAAAATGTCCCCACAAGGACAAGGATTTTGGATATTGCCATCTTTGTGGGGACATTTTGTCCCCATACCGTAGGGATTACCAGTCCACACACACACACACACTCTCTCTCTCTCTCACTCACTCACACACACACACACACACACAGTCACTAAAGGATGTTTGTCAAACTCATAAACTCACTGACCTTCAGCCGGTCTTACCTGCGTGAATCTGACCAATGAGGAGCATCAGCAGAGCGACACACGGTGACCAGCGGCCCATGGTGACCTGCGGAAGAGTCTGTCACACACACTGAGGCAGATCCTCGCGTTTGCACTGAAGAGTCTGTCACACACACTGAGGCAGATCCTCGCGTTTGCACTGAAGAGTCTGTCACGCTGTCCCTCGCTCTCGACTCATGAAAACACAGAACAAAAGTGTTCTCTCTCTGGAGGAGGAGGGAAGAAGGAGCGGGTGGGTCTGCTGTGCGCTCTCCAGCAGGACTGAAGCCAAACACACAGAAACATGAAGACCAGCTCCACTCATGAGGCCAAAAACAGCCGTTCACCAGGGCAACCTAATATCCAATAGTTCAATAATTCGCTGTTCTCTGATATCAGTTAATGGTCACATGACATGCAGATGAACTAATGAAATACTTAATTTTTAGTACGTTTTAATTTGTTAATTCTATTTTTAGATTATTTAATGTTCTGTGTGGTTGCTAGGGTGTTGCTAGATGGTTTCTAGGGTGTTATTAGGCTGTTCTGTGTGGCTGTTAGGGTAAGGGTTGTTATGCAGTTGCTCAGTGGTTGCTAGGGTGTTGCTAGGTTGTTCTGTGTGGTCACTGGTCACATAACATGCAGGTGGATTAATAAAATGTTTCATTGTTTATAGTGTTTTAATTTGTTTAATATTTCTTGTTCTGTGTGGTTGCTAGACCATCGCCATGCAGTAGCTAGGTGATTTTCTAGGGTGTTGCTGTGCTGTTTTGGTTGGTAGGCTATTTTGAGTGGTTGCTAGGGTGTTGAGTGGCTGCTAGTGTTAGGGTTGCTAGGTTGTTGCTAGGTTGCAAGGCACCATCCAGCTCGTCAGGAGCAGCTGGGGTTAGGTGTGTGCTCAGGTTTTTTAGTGTCTTTTTTATTATTTATTGTTTTTTTTGTGGTTGCTAGGGTGTTGCTATGTAATAGGCTGTTCTGGTTGGTTGGCTGTTTTGAATGGTTGATAGGCTTTTCTGTGGGGTTGCTAGGGTTAGGGTTGTTATGCAATTGGTTGGTAGTTGCTAAGTTGTTCTGTGAGGTTGTTAGGGTTAGGGATGTTTTGCAGTTGCTAGGGTGTTGCTAGGTTGTTCTGTGTGCTTAATGGTCGCATTACATGCATGTAAACTTATAAAAGATATAATTTTCAGTGTTTTGTTTTTAGTAAGTTGTAATTTATTGATTTTATTTTTAAATTATGTATCGTTCTGTGTGGTTGCTAGGGCGTTGCTAGGTTGTACTGTGTTGTCAATGTTCACATTACAAGCAAGTAGATTAATTAAATATTTCAGTGCTTTGTTTTATGTAATATTTATTGTTCTGTGTGGTTGCTAGGACATTGCAATGCAGTTGCTATGTTTTTTTAGGGTGTTGCTAGACTGTTGTGGTTGGTTGGTAGGCTGTTTTCAGTGGTTGCTAGGGTATTGCTAGGCTGTTCTGTGTGGCTTCTAGGGTAAGGGTTGTTATGCAGTTGCTTGTTGGTTGCTAGGGTATTGCTAGGTTGTTCTGTGTTGTTAATGCAGTGTTTTATTTGTTTTTTTAAGTATGTATTGTTCTGTGTGGTTGCTAGGGTGTTGCTATGCTGTTCTGGTTGGTTGGCTATTTTGAGTGGTTGCTAGGCTATTCTGTGAGGTTGCTGGAATTAGGGTTGTTATGCAGTCGCTTAATGGTTGCTAAGTTGTACAGTGAGGTTTCTAGATTTAAGATTGTTATGCAGTTGCTAGGGTGTTGCTAGGTTGTTCTGTGTTGTTGGTCACATTACATACAGGTAAACTAATAAAATATTTAATTTTTAGTGTATTATTTCGATTGTTTTTATTTTATTAAAATGTTATTATTATTAAATATTATTTATGATTATGTATTTATAATACTTTTTTATTTTATTATAAGTATTATTTAATAATATTATATTTTAATATTAGCTTTAAATTATTAGCTTTTTATCAACTGAAGAACCCTAGTTTGATTATCGCTTAACTATTAATATATATATACAGTCACAGTCAAATATTACACAGAGACAAGACAGACTCATTCTGTAATAAATTCAACACACTCAAAACTCATCATGAACATTTAAGAATTACAGAAATAAAAAGCTTTTTTTGCTGAAATGTATTTGTAAATAATTCCCAGAGTCTGTGCTGAAAATGAACAGTAATGAAGCACAGCAAACACACACACCATCATCATCATCATCATCATCATCATCATCGGTCCTGAGGCAGTGGATCATGGTAAACATGTCCGTCTGGATTAGACTGGAGCAGCTCTAATGAGATCAAGGTCACTGTTCTTATTATTAGAATTATTATTATTATGACACAGGAATAACAGAATAAACTCCTGAGCAATCTGCAACACAACTAGATTGTACATTTTCTGACAAAAGCACATATGGTACCTGTGTAAAACTTGTCACCATGTTGCTATGGTGTTGCTAGGCTGTTTTGGGAGGCTGGTAGGATATTTTGAGTGGTTGCTAGGCTTTTCTATGTGTGTGCTAGGGTGCTGATAAACTGTTTTGTGTGGTTGAAAGGGCATTGCTATGCAGTAGCTAGGTGAGGTTGTTAGAGTGTTTCTATGCAGTTGATATGTGCTTGCTAGGGTGTTTCTAGTGTGTTCTGTGTTGTTGCTTGGCTGTTGCTAGTCTGTTCTGGGTGGTTGGTATGCTATTTTGAGTGGTTGCCGGTGTGTTGCTAGGGGAATTGAAAGGCTGTGCTGAGCGGTTGAAAGGGCATAGCTATGCAGCAGCTAGGGTGTTTGGTGTGTTTGATAGGGCTTTGCAATGCAGTTGATATGTGGTTGCTAGGGTGTTTCTAGGGTGTTCCGTGTTGTTGCTAGGGTGTTGCTAGTCTGTTCTGTTTGGTTGTTAGGCTGTTGTTATGCAGTTAATATGTAGTTGCTAGGAAGTTGCTAGGGTTTTAGGGTGGTTGCTAGGGCAGTGCAATGCAGTTGATAAGTGGTTGCTAGGGTGTTGTGGTTGTATGGGTGGTTGGTATGCTCTTTTGAGGGGTTGCTAGGATGTTGCTAGTCTATTCTGTGTAGCTGTGATGGCATTGCTACACAATTTCTAGGTGGTTGCTAGGCTGTTCTGGATGGTTTTAAGCTATTTTAAATGGTTGCTAGGGTGTTGCCAGTCTTTTCTGTCTAGTTGCTAGGGTGTTGCTAGGCTATCTTGTGTGGTTGCTAGGGTGATCAGTGTTGTTTCTAGGTGTTTTCTTCCTGTCTGGCATGAAAAGAGTCTCAGTGATCTTCTGGTCTGTAGGTGTGACACGTGTGTGTGTGTGTGTGTGTGTGTGTGTGTGTGTGTGTGTGTGCGTGTGTGTGTGTGTGTGTGTGTGTGTGTGTGTGTGTGTGTGTGTGTGTGTGTGTGTGTGTGTGTGTGTGTGTGTGTGTGTGTGTGTGTGTGTGTGGTGTGTGTGTGTGTGTGTGTGTGTGTGTGTGTGTGTGTGTGTGTGTGTGTGTGTGTGTGTGTGTGTGCTGTGTGTGTGTGTGTGTGTGTGTGTGTGTGTGTGTGTGTGTGTGTGTGTGTGTGTGTGTGTGTGTGTGTGTGTGTGTGTGTGCGTGTGTGCGTGTGCGTGTGCGTGTGTGCGCGTGTGTGCGTGTGTGTGTGCGTGTGTGTGTGTGTGTGTGTGTGTGTGTGTGTGTGTGTGTGTGTGTGTGTGTGTGTGCACGTGTGTGTGTGTGTGTGTGTGTGTGTGTGTGTGTGTGTGTGTGTTGTGTGTGTGTGTGTGTGTGTGTGTGTGTGTGTGTGTGTGTGTGTGTGTGTGTGTGTGCGTGTGTGTGTGTGTGTGTGTGTGTGTGTGTGTGTGTGTGTGTGTGTGTGTGTGTGTGTGTGCGCGTGTGTGCGTATGTGTGTGTGTGCGTATGTGTGTGTGTGTGTGTGCGTATGTGTGTGTGTGTGTGTGTGTGTGTATGTGCGTATGTGTGTGTGTGTGCGCACGTGTGTGTGTGTGTGTGTGTGTGTGTGTGTGTGGGTGAAATGGTGCATCTGATTCAGTAAAGTAGCAGCACACACTCCTCAACAACATGCATGATTTGAGGAATCACACATGAAATGTCCTAAAAACACATTCTGATTGTTAGCATGAATGTAGTAGCGGCAGAAAAAACAGAGTGAAAGTTCAGTTCAAGGTTTTCAAGGGTGACGTTCACTGTGTACAATCCGTAAAGCTACTTAAGAGGGAAGGACTCACAATGGTGCTTATAGGACTGAAGATAACCTGAGACAAACACAGACTCTCTGATAGCTGATCTCATGGAGAGATTTGCTCCTCTTATCTTTTATCTCCTCCTCTAGTGACAGTCCTCTGTGCGTTAATGAGATCTGGCTGATTAACGGTGATCCATACCTCTATTTGTTCTCAAGGGAAGTAAAATGATCCAAACATTCTGAGTATTAAATGAGTTGTGCCGTCCCACCGCTAGAATCTGCTGAAAGTGTTTGCTTGGCTCCATCTCTGTATTGACTTCTTTCTTGGCTGGACTTCCATCCTTTTCTTTTTCCTGGAATGGTCATCAGAGGGATGGACATGGACAACAATGATCCTCCTTCGGGATTTTCTTCAGCCCTCGTTAGTTTTGTGTGATGTATTGAAGCTGTCAGGCAGCCGGCCGTCTGTGATGTCTGGGGTTAGTATCCGTCTGTAAATCTCGTCTGCACATGTCCGTCTGCATCGTGCTGGATAAAGAGAAAACATTTTATTACAACCTCCGTAAAACACGTCCTGTGGATGAATAATAGCTGTATGCATGAAAACGCTTTCGGCAGTTTGATGGATTTATTTTGAAATAATTTTACTAAATTTGAACATTTATGTGAGAATTCTGTCAGCAGGGGCTGAAAGCAAAGATCAATCTGTTGACTAGTACTAGTGCTCCTAGTTAGTGCCGAAACCTCTATAGCACTATCAGTATTAAAGTTGAGTGTGTAAGTGCAGCGTTTGTGCTCCAGGTTTGTACACCCTAACAACACAGAACACCCAAACAACACTCTAGCAACCACACAAAATGCCTAGCAACACCCTAGCAACTACACAAAATACCCTAGCAACATAACTACCACACAGAACGCCCCACCAACTACACAGAATACCCTAACAACACCCTAGCCAAAGAGAACACCCCAGCAACACTCTAGTGACCACACAGAACACTTTAGCAACATCCTAGCAACCACACAGAACACCCCAGCAAGACACAGAACACCCTAGCAACACAGAGAACACCCTAGCAACACCCTAGCCAAAGAGAACACCCCAGCAACACTCTAGTGACCACACAGAACACTTTAGCAACATCCTAGCAACCACACAGAACACCCCAGCAAGACACAGAACACCCTAGCAACACAGAGAACACCCTAGCAACACCCTAGCCAAAGAGAACACCCTAGCAACACAGAGAACACCCTAGCAACACCCTAGCCAAAGAGAACACCCCAGCAAAACTCTAGTGACAACACAGATCACTTTAGCAACATCCTAGCAACCACACAGAACACCCTAACCACACAGAACACCCAAGCAACCACACAGAACACCCCAGCAACACACAGAACACCCTAGCAACACAGAGAACACCCCAGCAACACTCTAGTGACCACACAGAACACTTTAGCAACATCCTAGCAACCACACAGAACACCCTAACCACAAAGAACACCCCAGCAACACACAGAACACCCTAGCAACACAGAGAACACCCCAGCAACACTCTAGTGACCACACAGAACACTTTAGCAACATCCTAGCAACCACACAGAACACCCTAATCACACAAAACACCCTAACCACACAGAACACCCCAGCAACACACTGGCAACCACACAGTACATCTTATCAACACCCTAGCAACCTCACACCTTATCAACACCCTAACAACTACTCAAAACATCCCAACAAAAACCTAGCAACTACACAGAACATCATAGCAACAGCCTAGCCACACAGAACACTCTAGCAACAACCCTGCCACACAGAACACCTCAGCAACACTAGCGACCACACAGAACACCTTAGCAACACCCTTAAAACTACACAGAACATCTTAGCAACACCCTAAAAAATTACACAGAACACCATAGCAACACCCTAGCCACACAGAACACTCCAACAACACCCTAGCAACTATACAGAACACCCCAGAAATAATCTAGCAACACCGTAGCCACACAGAACACTTTAACAACCTAACAAAACACCTTGGCAACACCATAGCAACCACACATAAAATCCTTACCACACAGAACACCCCCAGCAACACTCTAGTGAACACACGGAACACCTTAGCAACACCCTAGTAACTACACAGAACACCCTAGAAACAACCTAGCCACACAGAACACACTAGCAACACCCTAACCACACAGAACACCTTAGCAACACTGTGTTTCCAGAGTGTTTCTGGGGTGTTCTGTGTAGTTACGCAGAACACCCCAGAAACACTCTGTAAACACCATAGCCACACAAAACACTTTAACAACCTAACAGAAGACCTTGGCAACACCATAGCAACCACACAGAACATCCTTACCACACAAAACACCCCCAGCAACACTCTAGTAACTACACAGAACACCCTGGAAACACCCTAACCACACAGAACACTCTAGTTACACTCTAGCAACTACACAGAACACCATAGCAACACCCTAGCAACTACACAGAACACCCCGGAAAAAAACTCCCATTATATACCCCATCATATTTGTTTCACATCCAAACTCAGTATTTGAGTTTAATGAAGTCTGGAGCACCATAAATGATGATGGTGAAGTCAGAGGTGATCTGTGATCCCATCTGAAGAGGATTTCGCCTGTCCTAGAGGTCACATCTTGAGGTCTTATAGGGGACACTTTCTTCTGGATGAGAGTCTGAGGTCATTATTCTCTAGGAAGCATTAAGCCCTCATCTATCCCGTCTGATTATACCACGTGAGAGGCGGGTTTAGACCAGGTCTGATACAGGAATAGAGCTGTAGGTGGAGTCCTGGAGGGGTGGAAAGGCCGGCAGTGACTCTAGCGTGTGATTATGGGTAATCCCTCCTTAAATAACCCTGAGCAGTAAGCTAATGTCCTGTAGGACGACTGAGAAAGAGGACAATACTGTTGGATAGATACACACACATCAGAGAGCATCTGCGCAGCTTGGTGTTTCATGTCAACTTGAGGATGAATTTTGCAGCACAGTTTTTTGCAAACTTTGTGAATGACGGCTTGCAGCCACAAGAGACTCGGAGAGGCTTAAATGACAGCGAGGAATATGATCCCTTCTGGCAGAGGTGGGAAACCGTAGCGTGTAAATCTGAAACCCTTAGAGCATCTCCAACACCTACTAATTCCCAGTGTCCTCTTGAGTCTGAGAGATGTGATAGTTCAGGGACGGGTGTGGATGAATCTAGATACCATGTAGCGACTCCTTCCCATCCTGCGGTTCCTCCATCCAGTGGCTCACGTTCACCCGCACCTGCCCGTAAAACACCCACACGGAGACACCAGCCCAAACCCTCGGCGGCTGCAGCTCTCGCTCTTCATCCCGGCAGCTCTCAGGCTGGAGATGAGTCTCAACCCGCTTCCAAAGCTCCCAGTCCTTCTCCTGTAGAACCAGCAGAGCCTCCCTCATCCGTAGCTCTCCCTCCGTTCCCACAGCTCAGCGAAAACGCCACTTTCCAGTCGCTCTTCCAGGCATTAGTGTACATCCTCCTCAGACTCTTCCTCTCCTTCATCCTCCTCTTCCTGCCACGGTAAACAGCTGAGAGGAGCTGAACATCCCTAAGAGGAAACCTAAGAGTTACTAGTGCATGACATTAACCCTGTAAAGCCTGACATATGAAATAACATCTAATTGTTTGAATGAAAAGTTTTTGTTGAGTATTATATCTGCTCCACCAGGCGTTCATGGCTCATATAGTCTGATGTAGTGAGAATATGGAGGAAAAACTGCTCAGTTTTATTCAGAATATGCTGCAGATGCTGATATTAATATGAAATTCTGATGCTGGTAATGTAAATCAGTGAGATCTTTATAACAGCATAGCAGATACTCACATAAAATGTGTATAAATATCAATATCTGCCAATAACATGTCTTACTAATATGATATTTAAATGTTTAGTTGTATGATCTGTAGTTTTAAAACATGCAATGCAATGATGATTGAGAGATGAACTAATAACCCTTCCTCTGAAGCCTGATGATCATATTTAAAACTCATGATATTTCTAATAAACGATGTCTGGATACTCAAGTAAACCTCAGCTGAAATATTACTAGCAATATCTAAGTTATTCTTACTTTTACTTGATATAATCAGGGCACATTTGAGGTAGAATGACACTGAGGAGATTGTGTGCAAATATCATGATCATTTAGAGGCCTTATAAATGTGCGTATCAAACACGATACAGTAGGCTTTATAGGGTTAATCAGAGAGAGACTGTATTAGACACTGTGACGTAAGAATGAGGTGAAAGGTCAGACCTGCAGAACACAGCAGATATTAATAGCCTTCAGCACTGGACACACCACCAGAGACACTGAAATACTGACCACTAATGCCAAATTCACACTGCTAAAGTGGAACAGAAGAACTTCTGTTATGTGTCTTCTTTATAAAGACTGTTTAATGCTGCTCTCTATATATGCGGCTATCAGGCATAACATTATGACCACCTTCCTAATATTGTTTGCTGTCCCATCGAGGCATGGACTCCTCTAGACCCCTGGAGGTGTGCTGTGGTATCTGGCACCAAGATGTTAGCAGCAGATCCTTTAAGTCCTGTAAGTTGCGAGGTGGGGCCTCCATGGATCGGACTTGTTTGTTCCGCACATCCCACAGATGCTCGATTGGATTGAGATCTGGGGAATTTGGAGGCCAAGTCAACACCTCAAACTCGTTGTTGTGCTCCTCAAACCATTCCTGAAGCATTTGTGCTTTGTGTCAGGAGCATTATCCTGCTGGAAGAGCCACAGCCACCAGGGAATACCGTTTCCATGAAAGGGTGACACCTTTCTTGAGCAGTTTGAGCTCCAGTAGCTCGTCTGTTTGATCGGACCACACGGGCCAGCCTTCGCTCCACACGTGCATCAATGAGCCTGGGCCGCCCATGACCCTGTGGCCGGTTCTCCACTGTTCCTTCCTTGGAGCACTTTTGATAGATCCTGACCACTGCAGACCGGGAACACCCCACAAGAGCTGCAGTTTTGGAGATGCTCTGACCCAGTCGTCTAGCCATCACAATCTGGCCCTTGTCAAACTCGCTCAAATCCTTACGCTTGCCCATGTTTCCTGCTTCTAACACATCAACTCTGAGGACAGAATGTTCACTTGCTGCCTAATATATCCCACCCACTAACAGGAGCCGTGATGAAGAGATCATCAGTGATATTCACTGGTCATAATGTTATGCCTGATCGGTGTATATGTTATAATATTGTATAATATGCATAATATTATATATATATTTCTTGATTCTTGTCAGATATTTTTTCTTGTTTTAAGTAATTTAAGTATTTTTTTTATTTTATTTAAGAATGTTCAGATATTTGTACTGGAAAACAAGAGAAAACTCTTGAGGAAGAACCTCATGATCTGCAGTGTCTCTTGGTTTATGAGCTCCATGTCTTCTCCAACAGCGCAGAGCAGCGCCGCGGCTCCTCCAGACCCGACTGCTCCTTCCACAGCGGCCCCTGCGCTAAAGACGCCCAGGTGGGGAACGGCCGAGTGGGTCGCCGCTCAACTCTCATCTGCCCAGAACGCCTGAAAGACTTTGGAGCCGAGGAATACCTCAATGGAGATGTGAAGGTCTTCGAGACCACCGTCTCAGAACCACCGCAGGTCCAGTTGATGTCCACACCGAAACCATCCGTTAAGAAAGGCGGCGAGGGGAAGTCAGCGCTCAAAGCTGCTCCGGAGCATCTGCGCTTCGAGGATATCAGCGCAGCCGCATTCAAACTACAGCAGTCAGGGATTCAGAAAACACCCTGCACGGTACGTCTCTACACGACCACACACTGACCCCAGCACAGTCTTCTTCCTCAGGGTCTACACTGTGTCTAAATATACAAACTTTCTTAAATCAACATGCATTTACTAGATAAGTAAAATGACATGAGATATTTTTTCTGGTTTTCTTGAAAATGAAATCAAAATAAAATGATGGGGTGAGAAAAATAATCTTGTTTCTGATTAAAATTGATAGATTATTTTTCTCACCCCATTGGCAGATAATTTTGCTTGTTTTAAGCAAAAACTCATTTTATTTTGATTTCATTTTCAAGAAAACAAGAAAAAATATCACGTCATTTTACTCATCTAGTAAATTAATCTTTTGTTCTAAGAATTTTTAGAGATTTGTACTGGAAACAAGAAAAAAATACTAAATAAGAAGAGCATTGGTAACACTTTACAATAAGGTTTTATTAGTTAATGCATTGATTAGCATTAACTAATGATGAACTGTACTTATAAAGCATTTATTTATCTTTGTTAATTTGAACATTTACTAATGCATTAATAAAATCTTGTCAACATTAGTTAATGCACTGTGAACTAACATGAACAGCTGTATTTTTATTAACTAACGTTAACAAAGGTTAACTAATGCTGAACAGAGGTGTTGTTCATGGTTAGTTTATGTTAACTAATATAACCTTATTGTAAAGTGTTACCAGAGCATTTTTTGCAGTGTGAAGAAAACTTTACAAGTTTGTGCCTAAAACAAGAACAAATATCTGCCAATTAAGTTTCTTTTTCTGACCCCATTGGCAGATATTTGTTCTTGTTTTAAGCTTAAAGTCACTTCCTTCTGATGCACTTTTCAGTAAACAAGTCTTAATATCTTCAGTTGTTTCTCTTCTCCAGTAAATGTGTCTTGATTTAAGAATGTTGAGATATTTGTGGAGGAAGAATTCAATTTTTTTTCAATGTAATAGGACTCAAACATCTGCGTCTGATCAAACTCAAGAGCAGCAGATACAGATTTCTAGTTTTGCACGAATGAAATGGAGGGGATCCTGCTGTTTATGCACTGTGTATTTACAATTCCTCTGCCTTGGGAAGTTTGGTTTTATGGCCTCCTAAAAATGAGAGGCATTCGCTAGAATTACAAACAACACCCCAATTGGTCAAACTCTGATCCAGCCCATAAACATGTGCGTTCTGCCCTCAGTACTCCAGGCTGTCCAAACAGTACGGGATGGAGATCTACCTGAAGAAAGAGCTTCTCCATTACACTGGCTCTGTGAAGGAGAGAGGAGTGCTGTACCTGCTGTCCTCACTCAAACAGGTCACCTTTAAAATATGATGTTAGAGTCCATGTGTGTACTGTAGATATGTTATCATCACATGTTATGGTTGGGTACCGTGTGCAGGATCAGCAGAGGAAGGGTGTGATCGTGGCTACGGACTGTAACTTCTCTATGGCAGTGGCGTATCACGCAGTGGAGATGAGGATTCCCGTGTTCGTCATCATGCCGGCATACAGCTCTCCTCCGCGCCTGCGCATGTACAGAGACTACGGTGCCATGGTCATCTCCTACGGCAGTACGGCTCGAGACTCCATCAACCACGCACGCCACCTGGCCAAAGAGAACGGATACCTGTGTCTGGAGGAGTGAGTCAGACATAGAAACCCTTCATTTAGTGCCCCGGGTCAAAAATGACCCGCCTACAGAAAATGCTTGTAAATCTCTCATTATGCTATATTATCAGCAAATACTGGATTCAATCCGTTTGTCAGCTTGTTTTCGTTCAGTTAGCACAGGTTTTGTGTTTCTTTTCGGAGCTGTTTGAGTGTAGGCCTCATTGATCTGAGCTCATGTGCCTTAGTTTATTTAAGCTTGAGTGAAGGTAACTGAGGTGCATGAGCTCAGATCAATGAGGCCTATGATCAATCAGCTCCGAAAAGAAACACAAAATCTGTGCTAACTGAACAAAAACAAGGATTGAATCCCATATTTGGCAATATCAAAGCTTTACAAGAGATTTACAAGCCAATCTTAGTAGGCGGGTCATTTTTGACCCGGAGCACCACAAGTGTAACAAGGTGGACAAAACCCCCCAAAAAGTACAAAAATTATCAACATATTTTGGTAATTTGTTGAACACTGTGTGAGGAAAGTCAGTAAGTTTTAGTCCGACATTAACTAGCATTTTCAGGGAAACTATATCCTCTCCTTAACCTAAGATCCTAGAAGTTTAATGATCCAAATGCTTTTTTAAATACATTTCAAATGTATTTGTTTAGTGAAAATCATGATGTTAATGTCTATAATATCTTCATGCCTCACATTAGAGTTAATAAGGCATGGATATATTGAGATGCTTGTAGAGCACACAGCATCATGACATCATCCTCTTCATTATCCAGCCCTTTGTGTTTGTGTGTATGATTAGGGCACCGGAGCTGTGTAGGAACCTATTGTAATCGTTGCCGCTTCTTCTTCTTCTTCTTCCGCTCTTGAGTCGATGGCAGACCGCTTGCGGGAAGGTTGTGTAATTTGGCACACTCGTACAGGACAGTCTGATCTGTCAGCACAGCAAATTTGGAGTCTCTAACTCAATCACTCTAGCGCCACCACTTGTCCAAAGTTGCACTTATGTTTCTGCTAGTAACTTTTGAACCGTAAGGATTAGAAACTAAAATTCCTCTGATTCTTTGGCTCAAGGTGATTCGATTGCATCCTATGATGTCATTTTCCATCAGTAATATTTTTCCGCAATTTTGAATTAAAAAAATTGAACCAGATCATCTTCAGAACATGCAGAGAAAAAGCTGATTGGTCAAACTGCTCTTGAATAAACTCGAACGAATTCGGCGAAGAGCACGCAAAAATGGACGCGAGGCTTTATCTCCATGATGCGTTCGCAAATTCTGACCAAACCTGTCATGACAATTGAAAAATGGCTATTTTTGCGTTTATCTTCTGAACGGTTTGGCCAAAAATCACAAAACTGGTCTTTTTAGATTTGGTACAGCATGATTCGGGCGTCGGA
The DNA here is from genome assembly GCA_023029165.1 of Gobiocypris rarus. Taxonomy (NCBI): domain Eukaryota; kingdom Metazoa; phylum Chordata; class Actinopteri; order Cypriniformes; family Gobionidae; genus Gobiocypris; species Gobiocypris rarus. Next base: position 39,770,334 of record CM040927.1, on the reverse strand, counting down.
CATTTAGTCAAAAGATGCTATATTTTACGAACACATTGGTGTATCGTTATGGAAATCTGCATGCCCTGACTGTACTCAAAAGGTTTCGGTCACCTTGTGGTCAAAAGTTATAATAAAATTTAGATAAATGCTAATAACTTTTTTTGATTAAATTAGCCTATTGTAATAAAACAAGTCCTAATATATTAAGTTCTTGGGTCATGCAGAGAACATAGATAACAATTTTCCATAATCGGCCGAACTTCCTGCCCGCCATTTTGATTTTCTATAAAAACAACTTTTTTCGAACTCATCTTTGTCCATTTGTCCGATTTTCACCAAATTCGAGTCAGATCATCTTCAGACTGTGCCGACAAAAAGTTATGGATTTCACGTCAATAGACAAAACTGTTTTTGTATACAGAGGCAACAAATTTGAGCAATGATGGCAAAATGACTCAGAGGCTGTATCTCTGCAATGCTTTGGCAGATCAACACCTCACTCGGACCACACCACATCAGTTCAGTCACAGCGCCACCTATTGGTCAAGAGTGATAAACCATTAAATCATATTACTAGTGACTGTATTTATAATTTTTCAGCCATTTTGCCTAAAACGATCTTAATATGTGTTTAATTGCTCATTGTTGCAGTTGGTCTGATGCTCCATTATGCCGTGACTTGTCGTGTTCTTTGTGCTTGGCCCTAATAACTATATTTTATCATGTAATTAATTTCTACTCTCTAAAGGGTATCCTAAAAAAACTCATATGAGGCCACAGAAAGGATAGATAAGAACTAGAAAAGATGGCTTTGTTTGTCCGCTCTTCAGTGCATCAGTAAACGTGAGTGAAATCACATGCGATTGTGAGATTGTGAGCTTTATTTCTATAGTGCAGATTGTTTCAAAGCAGTAATTAAAAGACTGCATCAAATATCAGACAAATTTACATTCAGCTGTTAAGCAGCTCTACAGAAAACATAATTCAGTTCAAGTTTTGTTCTCATCTGATAGTGCAGTTGAATACATAATATTACTGAATATTAATTGCCTTTTAAACTCCAACTAAGCAAGCCAAAGGCAACAGTGGCTGCACTCAATTACTGCATTATTATTATAACAAGGGTAAGATAACGAGCAGACGGGTCCAAGTGTTTGCCTGAGTTTGGCGTGTGTATCAGCACAGGTGTGACCGCTCATCTCTCTCTGCCCGCAGGGACGACAGCGCCGTGTATCTGGCAGGTCTGGGAACAGTGGGTCTGGAGATCTGTGAGCAGGTGCCCAAGCTGGACGCTGTCATCGTGCCCGCGGGTGGGCACTGTGGCCTCCTGGCAGGAACCGCCGCTGCCATCAAACACCTGAACCCTCGCATCGCTGTCATAGTGAGTCCAATCACAGCCTTCACGCTGCACTGGGTTAAAGCTGCCATTAACTCATGCATGTGCGTGAACATCATCACCCTCCTCCTGATCTGAGAACGCTTCACACGAGCAGTGCACATCACATTCGTTTTGTGCTTTTGCCATTTTATTAGTGTTTGCTGTTTGAGTTTAATCTATTTTATACCGATACGTAAATTTTGGCTGATACCAATAACCGATAATTCTTAATATTTGAAAGCCGATAATCGATATATTGGCCAATAAACCTAAATCCAAATTTGTATAAGCCTCACCATTAAAAGCCATGTCCTAAACGCACAATTATAATGTTCTCATTATAATTTTATGTAGCCCATATGACTGCACATGTTGAATTGAACTGTATTATTCATTATTTATCGGCTTTACTATATTGGCCAAATTTTCTTATTGGACCGATAACATTAAAAATGAACATATAACGGCTGATACCAATATGATATATCATGCATCCCTAGTTTAAGCGTGTGCATGATTATGAGCATGAAAAGGGAAGTCCCGCTGGGCTCGTCTCCTCTAGTGTGCCGTATATCGAGTGAAGCGCTTCACAAACAAGAACAGATGTGGGCGGGGCTTGAGTGAGTGGATCTGATTGGATGGGTGTGGTTTGCTATTGGTGGATCTCATGTGAGTGACAGGCTGCCCCGCCCTCATCTTAAGAGATGAAGCTATTCTGATTCAAGATTATTAAAACAATTATGATGTGCTACGATAAATTATTTAGAATATTTCACGAGTTTCAGGCTTGTGGATCTTGTGTTTCTAACAGGGTGTTGAACCAGAGGAGTTTCCTCTTCTCCTGCAATCGCTCAAAACTGATTCCCCCATCAAAGATCTCTACTGCAACCCCAACAAGAAGCTCTACAGAGGTAAAGTCTGTCTCATGCAAGCGCCTCTGCTTCGTTCTGATCCGGTTCTGATCGTCTTTTGCTGCTCACACAGATTTGGTGGATCACTCTCTGGGAACACATACCTTTCAGCTGGCCAAGAAACTGGTGGACAAAGTCATTTCTGTCAGGTATCTTGATATGGGCCATCAGATGTTCAGCATCTACAAATAAATTGAGGAGCACTGTGTGTGTGTCACGTGGAGTTCGACATCAATCCCTTCCAGCTGATCCAGTGCATGTCTTCTCTCTCCCGAAGGGAGGCGGACGCTCTGGTGGCCATGCTGAGGTTTCAGGAGTACGAGCGCGCCACCGTGGACACAGAAGGAGCCATGGGTTTGGCCGCCATCTTAGCTGGACAACTTCCAGAGCTTAAAGGCAAAAGGTGTTTAAAGCCCCTCACTCACTTCAGTGTCAGCATCCACATGGACACTCTCCGTGATAAGCCAGTTATCTGAGGATTTCATCACGTTCAACTCATTTCAGTGAATCTCCTTCAGAAAACAAACTCTAATCTCTGAATGCATGAGCAGATATCAATGCACCCGGCTGGCTTATCATCCGTCTATGCCTATATATTACTAGAATACACTGTTTATTTGAATTACTATTGATAAATTAGATAGTAACACTTACAACAAGGTCTCATTTGTTAACATAATTGAATGCATAAGCTAACTAACAATTAGCTGTATATTAGCAGCGTTTATTTATCTGGTAAAAATGCAATTATTCATTGTTTGTTCGTGTTAGTTGACAGTGCATTACCGTACTGCTTTAATATTAGGGAAACAACAGCAATACAATCATATTTTACACATTTAAGAGAAGCCGACTTGTTCACTGCAAAAATAAATATTTTAAAATATCTAAAGATACATTTACTGGATACATTTACCCAATGGGGGCAAAAAAATGTAATAAAAAATCCTTTTGAATTAGTAATATTTTTCCATTGGCAGATATTTGTTCTTGTTTTAAACATAATATCTTCAGTTTTGCCTCTCCAGTAAATGTATCTGTGAATGTTTAGATGCTGGAAAACAAGACAGAAACACTGAGGGAGAAGATGATTTTCTGCAGTTTTTACATGCAAAACCCTGATAAAGTTTTGAGGAAAATTATAGCTGGGTTCAAGCACTTAAGCACATGCGTAAAAATGTATTATGTTTTATTTAGCAAGCATGTAAACACTTAGATCATGGATGGAAAAGTCCATTTACAGCCAAAACAGGCAATTTATTAAGGACATTTCACGAAAGTTTTTGGTTTTTGAAATATTTAACGAACGGTTCGATTGACACCGGCGGTCCTAGAGGTAAAGTTGCTCAGAATGAGGAGTTCTACCGTATGGTATGAATGTCATGGCCCTGTGTGGAAAATGTTGTGATACACAATCCTTTACGCATGTGAAAAACGCAAAGGCGCCCCCCCGGTGGCCGATTTCTCTCTCATTTCCCACAGGTTTCTAGGGCTGTGAGTCAAACAGGCCCAGTGAGTTTCGTTCCGATCAGCCTCCGTTAACCTTGTCTTACCTTATATCATTCAACGCCAAATCCGGCCCCCAGAATAACACTGAATTCAGGAATAGAAAAGTTTAGGGCAGGGCCGAATACCATTTTTTGAGCTTCGAAGCTTCGGTAGTAATGAACATCAGCTATTGGAAGCTTCGGAGAGAGGGGCGGGACATATTTTTCTCTCTAATAAAGGCAGTAATCTGTGTATGTCCGTTTGCATTATTATTATTTTGAGAACCGTTCATCCAATCGACTTCACAAGGGACTGCAGTCTCGCATTTGGTGCAGTAGGCCCTATAGATGGACACGCGACACATTCAGAATTAATAAACTTTTAGTAAACTCCAGTCAGAACAGCCCGAGCGGGAAGCAGCGCACCTCATGCGGGCAGGGCTTATGCTCCCAGAACGGACACTGCACTAGTGACACACACACACACACACACACACACACACACACACACACACATGTTTGTTTTTGTGAAATGTGGGGACATTCCATAGGCGTAATGGTTTTTATACCGTACAAACCGTATTTTCTATCCCCCTACACTGCCCCTAAACCTACCCATCACACACACACACACACACACACACACACACACACACACACACACACACACACACTCGCCTGCCCCTAAACCTACCCATCACACACACACACACACACACACACACACACACACACACACACACACACTGCCCCTAAACCTACCCATCTCAGGAGACATGCTGCATTTTTACATTTTCAAAAAACATCACTTAGTGTGATTTATAAGATGTTTTCCTCATGGGGACCAAAAAAATGTCCCCACAAGGACAAGGATTTTGGATATTGCCATCTTTGTGTTTTGTCCCCATACCGTAGGGATTACCAGTCCACACACACACACACACACACACACACACACACACACACACACACCCTCTCTCTCTCTCTCTCTCTCTCTCTCTCACACACACACACTCTCTCTCTCTCTCTCTCACACACACACACACACACACACACACACGGAAAAGTGAGGACATGGGGAACGTCCTCATATTTCACCCTCTTTTTGTAATACCTGTGTCATACCCATGTCATTATACACATTTGTGTCCTGATATTTCACAAAAACATGCCCACACACACACACACACACACACACACACGTCTGGTAAATTAAGCAATACTTTTAATCTAGGCTTATATTTTTCTGACTAACAAATTGGCACATTAAGGGTAGATTTAAATAAAGAAAAACGAAATTTAAATAAAGAAAAACATAATTAAGTTAAATTAAAAATGAGATTAATTTAGATTGATAATATCGGGTAAAAATGCGAATACATTTTGTTTCTATTAGTCTATTTTTCCACAATGTCAAAGCGCAGACGTGCACTTCGGTCCAGACGGACTCCGCTGTTCTGCTCTAGCAGGGAACGCTCCCGCTGGAACACGCCTCGCTTCTGTTTCTAGCATGCACGCGTGTGTTCCGCGTGTCTCAGTGTGCATGCTCGGGGGTCAATACACAATAAAGAAAATACACAATAGTCGTTTGGATATTTCATCCCCTTTTATTGAATCATTTAAATATTTTATTTCTTATTTTCCATATTTTTTTGTATAAACCCCATTGTTAACTTCTTTAAACTTACCGTTTGCCTTGCTTGAGGTTATTCAGGGCTGGGTTCATTTTCACACGGTTTAAGAATATTGCTTCAGGAGCATAAATATATTTAATCTGGGTTACTGTAGTCATATAGGGTAATAGGAGGAATATTAATATATAGTCTGGAGGCTCCACCCTTTTAAGGTCAAGGGCAGGGGGCGCTACATTCAATTCGAATTTCATTTTATATTTCGAGTATTTGGCCCTTACAGTGTCTGCAGAGAAAAATTCTGGCCCTTGGACAAATATAGTTGAGGACCCGTGCCTTATATCTTGTTTTTCAAGATGTGTGAACGTGATTATAGACAATCACAGCACTTTGGACAAAGACACCGCATGCCAGTTTTCAAGATAATTGGACTGACTGTTGCGTAGCTATAGCTGTTTTATGTTCATGGCCAGTCACTGTGTCCTTTTTCACGCGACCACAGGCCGAGCCCGTACCGAGTTTGGGGAAACGATCTCATTCCATTCAAGAGGGATAGTCGCTTCAGTAAAAGTGGCCACGGCAACTTCAAATGTTTTGGTGTCTCATTGCAGATGTGAAATGAAATTCAGACTTTCTCTGAGAATTATTGACAGTCAGACTCCAGAGAATCTTTCTGCAATGGCTTGGCAAAAAACCTATTTCATGAAAGTAGTTTGAGCGCTGTAGCGCCCCCGTCAGGCCGATTGGGACGAGCTTTGGTGTAGCTGTAGGTGGTGTGAGCACTACCATCCCTCAAAGTCTCAAGTCTCTAGGATTTACGGTTTGGTCTGCCCGATCCGTTTTAGGGGAGAATATTGATCCTTGGAAATTCCAACAATTATAATAGTGCTAGCGTTCGAATCCCTAAATAGTTTAAATATGACTAATGTGATGTGTGTGTGTTCTCTAGGGTGGCGGTGGTGGTGAGCAGTGCAAACATGGAACTGGACCTGGTTCTGCAGTGTGTGGAACGGGCTCTGGTTCTGGACGATCGAGTCGGTCGCTTCACGGTGCAGCTGGCCGACTGGCCTGGAGACATGGCCAAACTACTGGACCTGCTGGCCAGAGAGGACGTCAGGTGAGGACAAACACAGCAGCTTAACATCTGCCTCCTCACACGCCTGGGCTCGGCCCATTACACCAACAACCAGATCAACAGCAGTGTGTGAATGTCCAATGAGCTCGTGTTTCTTCAATCACAGTTAACGTCAGAAAGCCTGAATCCCCAGATTAGCTGTCAGGACATGAAGGAAACTAACACACACTCTGTTTCTCTCTCTCAGGTTGCTGGACGTTTGCCACAGACGCTACAGTGATAAAGTAGAGCTCTTCAAAGCACAGGTCAGGCCCTGATTCACATATATATACCGTATATCATATTAATACCATATATATCATCATATACACATGCACATATCAATAAAGACACACAGGGTTTGCAGTTAATCTGATGAGCACATACTTTAGGAGTGTGTATGAGTGTGTATGAGTGTGTATGAGTGTGTATGAGTGTGTATGAGTGTGTATGAGTGTGTATGAGATGTTCTGATGCGATTGTGCTCACAGGTCGAGTGTGTCGTTGAAATGAGGGATAAAAGTCAGAACTCACAGCTGAGGCGGACGCTGTCAGACCGATATCCATCACTGCGCTGGCTGGAGCGGTGATCGACACACACACACACACACACACACGTGCATACTCGCACTCTCTCTACACACTCTCACTCTCTCTCTCACACACACACACACACACACACACACACACACACACGCACACAAACTGTCACGTACACACTCACACTCTCACACTCTCTCTCACACACACACACTCTCACTCACACACACACACTTACACAAACAAAAAAAAATTAATTGACCAAATCTAATGATAGAAAGGCAAAATTATTAAAAAATTCATAATTATGAATTCATATTTATAAGATTATTGTTATGGCATTCTGTTATAATTACGAGATTATAACTAGAAATTATGACTTTCTATGTTATAATTTCAGCTTTTCAAATATTCATAACTATGATGTTTTATGTCATAATTATGATTTACAAAAGCGTGAGTCAGAAATACACAGCTCAACACTGCAACACTGATCATTCAACGGATCACTGAAGATCTCACACACACACATTTAGACATTTAAAGACTCTTAGCATCAGTGACGTCACATGAAGCGCTCATATGGGCAAACGGATCACTTAAGATCTCACACACACACACACACACACACACTCATTCACATCACACTGAATGAGCGGATTATTATGGGATGTCCTGCAGACGGGAGGAGGGTTGAGCTGTACATAACTTTATTAATAAACCTCACTGAATGTCTGATGTGGGAACCAGCTGTACTGATAAAGCTTCATTGATCAAACTCTGACTGCTGTATTTCACTCTGAGGTCAGAAGGTCAAAGGAGAGGGGGAGAGAGAGAGAGAGAGAGAGAGAGAGAGAGAGAGAGAGAGAGAGAGAGAGAGAGAGAGAGAGAGAGAGAGAGAGGGAGGGAGAGAGAGAGAGAGAGAGAGAGAGAGAGAGAGAGAGAGAGAGAGAGAGAGAGAGTGTGTGAGAGAGAGAGAGAGAGAGAGAGAGAGAGAGAGAGCAGTGATTAGAGTTTAAATCTCTAAGTCCATTAGCTCAGGACTCGTTGACCACGGCTCAAAATCCAAACACAAGCGCTGGAGACTCAATCGTCTGCTGACTGTACGAACTTACACACACTAACTCTCATTAGAGGAGTAGACAAAATTAGGCAAAATGGCTGAGAAATCATAAATACTGTCACTAGTAGTCAAGTCAACTTTATTTATATAGTGCTTTTAACACTGCAGATTGTTTCAAAGCAGCTTCACAGTGTTAAACAGAAAAATAATGCAACAGAATATATTTAGATTATCATACAGTAACAATGTGGGCTTTAGATCAGTAATTTGGTCGATATGGGTAATTTAGTTTATTAATTAGATTTATTTAGAAATTTATTTGAAAAATTGTTTCCCCAACTGAGCAAGCCAAGCCAGAGGCGACAAAGTAAAGATTGAATGGTTTATCACTCTTGACCAATAGGTGGCGCTGTGACTGCTGTGGTGTGGTCCGAGTGAGGTGTTGATCTGCCAAAGCATTGCTCACACTTTCATCTGTTCAGAGGAAATGCTGACATGGTCTAAAGATGATATGATACGATTTTGGTGAAAGTCGGACAAACGGTCTTGGAGGAGTTCAAAAAAATAGCTTTTAAAGATAAAAATGTTGGACAGAAAGTTTCGGACAAAATTGGCCAAATGTTCTCAGCATGACCCAAGGAAAATATTAAGATCCATAAAGTATAGCAGTTTTAAAATTCTAAATAGCCGAAAGTTGGGTATCGTTCGACCCGGCATGCTGCACTGAATCCGATTTTGTGATTTTAGGCCAAAACCATCAAATTTTAAAAGCAAAAAGAAGATTTTTCGTATCTCCTGACCACTAGGTGGCGCTGCGCTGAAACTGTGCAGGTCGTCTCAGGTCATGGCTGTCATAACACACACCAAGTTTGGTCAGAATACACTAAAGCGCTGCAGAGATATAGCCTCGCGTTAATTTCGCCGTGCTCTTCGTCAAACTCAGTAGCGAGTTATTGGAGAACGGTTTGACCAATCAACTTCAATTCCAGAACCCGTCCATGCCATGGGCTGAAGATGATCTGGTTCAACGATTCGATTGTCGACATCATTTCCCATCATGAACACTTTCAGAAAACCTACTTTTTCAAAATTCGAAAAAGTAGGTTTTCTGAAAACGTTCATGACGAAAAATGACGTGGACAATCGAATCGTCTCGAGCCGAGGAAGAAAGGTCACACTTTACCATTAGGGATATTAGTTGATATGAAAGAAGAATGAGCAATACTTCTACAGCATTTATTAATCTTTGCTAATGTTAATTTAAACATTTACTGATACATTATTAAAATTAAAAGTTGTATTTGTTAGCATTAGTTAATGCACTGTGAACTAATATGAACAGCTGGATTGATTACCAAGTTAACAAAGATGAACAAATACGGTAACACTTTACAATAAGGTTGTATTAGTTAATGCATTAGTTAACATGACCTAATGATGAACTGCACTTATAAAGCATTTATTTATCTTTGTTAATGGTAATTTCAACATTTACTAATGCATGAATAAAATCTTGTTAACATTAGTTAATGCACTGTGAACTAACATGAACAGCTGTATTTTTATTAACTGACGTTAACAAAGATTAACTAATGCTGTACAGAGGTGTTGTTCATGGTTAGTTAATGTTAACTAATGCGTTAACTAATGTTAACTAATACAACCTTATTGTAAAGTGTTACCACAAATACAGTCACACATGAACTGCTCATGGTTAGGGTTAGTTAAGACATTAACTAATGCTGACCAATGGAACTTTATTATGAAGTCTTAGCAGAAAAATGTGGTTTCTAGCCCTTATGGTAAATGAGAGTGCAAATTTGGACAGGTGGTGGCGCTAGAGCGATTGAGGTAAAGACTCCAAATTTGCTGTGGTGAGCGTTCAGACTGTCCTCTATCTGTGTGCCAAATCTCAGAACTTTCCCACAAGCGGAAGAAGAATAAGAACGCTTACAGATTACCTTCAGTGCTATATATCTGTCAGTGGAGTCAGAGAAAATTTAATTTTCCCATTGAATTAAGATTATTTTGGCAGATATTAGTTCTTGTTCTCAAACTCACTTTTTTGTTTTCAGTCATTTATCTTCTCCAGTAAATGTGTCCTGATTTAAGAATGATTTGTGGAGGAAGAACTAAGGAAGATGATGATTTTCACATTGAATCTCCAAATGATTGTAGAAACATCATAACGTTTAAACATTTGTCCTCTTTTTTGCTGCGATGTTGAAGTGTAATGCGGTTGAGCTCCTGAGCAGATGTTTCTCTGTTTAATGAAGCGACCGTGTATGGAATAACACATGACAAAACACACGTTTCAAATCAGTTTATTATTTCCATCTCTTTAACAAGAGCAGCCGTTCAAACACAGTCCTCTTGATCTGTAAACTGTACAACACGGCAGCTCCTCCGCAGATGAAGGCTATGAATCTACAGTCCCAAAACATCCCCCTGGAGCAGAGCTGGAGAAACACTCGCTGGAGGACAGAAAACCCTCCAGAGCAGCGTCAAATCAACTTATGTTCAGATAAACTAACATAATTCAAATGCTAAAAACTTTAACCTGAATAACTTCTATTTATTTCTAATAATCCCCCTCATAATTACATGCACTCTTAAAACTGAAAGTACCTTAAAAATGTCAGGTTTACTTGCCATTTCTTTGTCATAATGTTTGAAATGTGCTAGTAATTTCTGAGAAGAAATGACCTGGAAGAAATATATACGGTAGCACTTAGATTTAATGCTGCTGAGAGCTGAACCCGGATCATGTGAAAGGCCTCGGACGTGACTGCACGGCTGGAACCTCGAGCGCTGTTTCCTCCGGGATGTGAGGATCAGTGTCCGGCTGGGAAAAGCATCTGTCACTCGCGCTTGGACCGGCCGTCGGGTTTGTACTTGAGCAGAAGACCAAGAGACGCGAAACCAAACAAGAAGGTCTGGGCAAACCACAGCAGACGAGTGGACGTGCTGTCAATGCCTTTATCACTGCGCACACACACACACACACACACACACACATTAATCATCCTAATCATTTATACCGATTCTTCTCATGCAGTTAAAAAGCTTTTTTAATGCAATTTTGTGTATACGTTTATCATTCTAATCAAAATATGAGAAGTCAGTATTCCTTCTTCTGCCTGCAATCATTGCATTCTGGCACACTTAGTAACTCGTGTATGATGCACACAGTGAAAGAGCCAGAGTTAGTGTGCAGAACATGCACACATCTGATGATCTGCACTGCCTCCCTGTGGCAGAAAACATGAAGCATCTTTAAGAGTGTGTGTGTGTGTGTGTGTGTGTGTGTGTGTGTGTGTGTGTTACCTGCAAAGCTTCAGCGCATAAAGAGCCTCGAGCGCATGGATGACCCATGTCAGATACCATCTGAAACACACACACCGTGACAAACACCATCAGATGACTGAGACGGGCTTTGCATTGTGACATTCATTTCATGACTATTTGTTCCATTTTGAAAAAGGCCAGATTATGGCAAGCCATTTAAACATTTAATCCTTAAAACAAATAGTATCTATTTCATGCTTCTAGTACTTATTTTTTAGATACTAATAAAGGATACTAGTTTTAATTGAACTCTAGAGTGGCCATTCTGACAAGACTTAACATAAGACGAGTAAAACAGTTGTGACTAGTAAGATTTAAAAAATACTAGTATCTATCGAATGAGTACTAGTATCTAATGAATGAGTACTAGTATCTAATGAATGAGCACTAGTATCTAATGAACGAGTACTAGTATCAAATGAACGAGTACTAGTATCTAATGAATGAGTACTAGTATCTATTGAATGAGCACTAGTATCTACTGAATGAGCACTAGTATCTAATGAATGAGTACTAGTATCTAATGAATGAGTACTAGTATCTATTGAATGAGCACTAGTATCTACTGAATGAGCACTAGTATCTAATGAACGAGTACTAGTATCTAATGAACGAGTACTAGTATCTAATGAACGAGTACTAGTATCTAATGAATGAGTACTAGTATCTAATAAATGAGTACTAGTATCTATTGAATGAGTACTAGTTTCTATTGAATGAGTACTAGTTTCTATTGAATGAGAACTAGTATCTAATGAATGAGTACTAGTATCTATTGAATGAGCACTAGTATCAAATGAACGAGTACTAGTATCTATTGAATGAGTACTAGTATCTAATGAATGAGTACTAGTATCTAATATTATCAAACGAACGAGTACTAGTATCTATTGAACGAGTACTAGTATCTAATGAACGAGTACTAGTATCTAATAGTATCTAATGAATGAGTACTAGTATCTTTTGAATGAGTACTAGTTTCTATTGAATGAGCACTAGTATCTAATGAATGAGTACTAGTATCTATTGAATGAGCACTAGTATCTAATGAATGAGTACTAGTATCTTTTGAATGAGTACTAGTTTCTATTGAATGAGTACTAATATCTAATGAACGAGCACTAGTATCTAATGAACGAGTACTAGTATCTAATGAATGAGTACTAGTATCTATTGAATGAGTACTAGTATCTAATTAATGAGTACTAGTATCTATTGAATGAGCACTAGTATCTAATGAATGAGTACTAGTATCTAATTAATGAGTACTAGTATCTATTGAATGAGTACTAGTTTCTATTGAATGAGTACTAGTTTCTATTGAACGAGTACTAGTATCTAATGAACGAGTACTAGTATCTATTGAATGAGTACTAGTTTCTATTGAATGAGCACTAGTATCTAATGAACGAGTACTAGTATCTATTGAACGAGTACTACTATCTAATGAACGAGTACTAGTATCTAATGAACGAGTACTAGTATCTAATGAACGAGTACTAGTATCTAATGAATGAGTACTAGTATCTAATGAACGAGTACTAGTATCTAATGAACGAGTACTAGTATCTAATGAACGAGTACTAGTATCTAATATTATCAAACGAACGAGTACTAGTATCTATTGAACGAGTACTAGTATCTAATGAACGAGTACTAGTATCTAATAGTATCTAATGAATGAGTACTAGTATCTTTTGAATGAGTACTAGTTTCTATTGAACGAGTACTAGTATCTAATGAATGAGTACTAGTATCTAATGAATGAGTACTAGTATCTAATGAACGAGTACTAGTATCTAATGAACGAGTACTAGTATCTATTGAATGAGTACTAGTATCTAATGAATGAGTACTAGTATCTAATGAACGAGTACTAGTATCTAATGAACGAGTACTAGTATCTAATGAACGAGTACTAGTATCTAATGAATGAGCACTTGTATCTAATGAAGGAGTACTAGTATCTAATGAACAAATACTAGTATCTAATGAATGAGTACTAGTATCTAATAGTATCTAATGAATGAGTACTAGTATCTTTTGAATGAGTACTAGTATCTATTGAATGAGTACTAGTATCTAATGAATGAGCACTAGTATCTAATGAATGAGCACTAGTATCTAATGAACAAATACTAGTATCTAATGAATGAGTACTAGTATCTATTGAATGAGTACTAGTATCTAATGAATGAGCACTTGTATCTAATGAACGCAGTACTAGTATCTATTGAACGAGTACTAGTATCTAATGAATGAGTACTAGTATCTAATATTATCTAATGAACGACATTACTAGTATCTATTGAACAAGTACTAGTATCTAATGAATGAGTACTAGTATCTAATAGTATCTAATGAATGAGTACTAGTATCTTTTGAATGAGTACTAGTATCTAATGAACGAGCACTAGTATCTATTGAACGAGTACTACTATCTAATGAACGAGTACTACTATCTAATGAACGAGTACTAGTATCTAATGAACGAGTACTAGTATCTAATGAATGAGTACTAGTATTATTGAATGAGCACTAGTATCTAATGAATGAGCACAGGTATCTATTGAATGAGCACTAGTATCTATTGAATGAGCACTAGTTTCTAATGAATGAGCACTAGTATCTAATGAATGAGTACTAGTATCTAATGAATGAGTACTAGTATCTTTTGAATGAGTACTAGTATCTAATGAATGAGCACAGGTATCTATTGAATGAGCACTAGTATCTATTGAATGAGTACTAGTATCTAATGAATGAGCACAGGTATCTATTGAATGAGCACTAGTATCTATTGAATGAGTACTAGTATCTAATGAATGAGCACAGGTATCTATTGAATGAGCACAGGTATCTATTGAATGAGTACTAGTATCTATTGAATGAGTACTAGTATCTAATGAATGAGTACTAGTATCTAATGAATGAGTACTAGTATCTATTGAATGAGTACTAGTATCTAATGAATGAGCACAGGTATCTATTGAATGAGCACTAGTGTCTAATGAATGAGTACTAGTATCTAATGAATGAGTACTAGTATCTATTGAATGAGCACTAGTATCTATTGAATGAGCACTAGTATCTAATGAATGAGTACTAGTATCTAATGAATGAGTACTAGTATCTAATGAATGAGCACTAGTATCTATTGAGCAGTACTACTATCCAATGAACGAGTACTAGTATTTAATGAGCAGTACTAGTATCTAATGAGCAGTACTAGTATCTAATGAATGAGTACTAGTATTATTGAATGAGCACTAGTATCTAATGAATGAGTACTAGTATCTAATGAATGAGTACTAGTATCTAATGAACGAGTACTAGTATCTAATGAATGAGTACTAGTCAGAACTGAATCGTGGATATGTGAATGACAGATCCTCATAGAAGTCAATGGCAAAAATGTAAAATGTGTTACTAGAAACAAAATAATAGTTACTAGTCACTACTAGTAGCTAATGAATAACGATCAAGAATGAAAATAGATACTAGTATGTTTCAGGATTAAATGTGAAATTGGCTTGCCATAAACCAGATTGAGATAAGGAGAATAAAGCGTTTTCTTATGATCATAATGTGAAGTTCTTTTGTAATTTTACGTGTTTTTCATTAAAACATGATTTAAGCATATTTTGCATTAAATTCTCAAAGGTCAGATATTTGAAAGATAGTTATTCACACAGTCTTCCTGTAATGCGTGACTCTTCTGCAGTTAAAGCAGTGTGTGTGTGCGGGGTCTGATCAGATGCACTCACCCGTAATACAGCACAGGATAGTGATAGTCAACCAAATGTTTGGCCAGAGCTCCGAGAGGACCCAGACTGCCATACGGGACGTCCTGAGGCCAGAACACTGTCCACTGCAAACCAGAGGAAACACAATCACTGCTCCGTGTGTGTGTGTGTGTGTGTCATGAAACAACCATAAATAATCCTCAGGACTGACATTTCAGATGTTCAGAAACTCCATGGTCTCGGTCTCCTGGAAAACGAAATCATCTTCGCTAATCACAGCCTCAGCTGAGCATCACATGATGACATGAGCTCTTCTCCAGGCGTTTATTTGCAGGCTTTGTGTTGTTATTTTGTATCATAATCATTCGTTTAGATTCTTTCTGATGTTTACCGCTGTTATACTGTCACTATGATATTTGTGGTGAGTCTGGGAGCAGATCCCAGATCAGTGTGAATGAGTGGAGATGAGCCGTCAGCTGTTCTGAAGCCAAACACACACACACACACACACACACACACACACACACACACACACACACACACACACACACACTCATTCATGGAACAGTAGCACAACTAATTTCTGTGAAAATCATTGTGAAATTAATATTCTTATTGTGCCAATCAATTCAGTACAGCAGCTTATGAATGAATCTGATTGATTTTGTGAAATCACACACACACACACACGCACGCGCACGCGCACGCGCACACGCACACGCACACGCACACGCACACACACACAATCTCTAAATAATGATTTATAACAACTGTACATATGTAGAGATAATAGTAATAATAATATAACTAAATAAAAGGACAATAGTGTCCACATGGCTAGATATAGCAAAGTAATAATAATAATAACATAAAATAATAATAAAAAATACAGATATCAGATATACTGAACTTAGAATTTGAACACACATTATATACATGAGTGTGTGTGTGTGTGTGTGTGTCTCTCTCTCTCAGTCTCACTCACACACACACACGTTTGTTTTTGTGAAATGTGGGGACATTCCATAGGCGTAATGCATTTTATACTGTACAAACCATATTTTCTATCCCCCTACACTGCCCCTGCACCTACCCATCACACACACACACACACACACACACACACACACACACACACACACACACACACTACCCATCACAGGAGACTGCACAGTTTACTTTCTGTGATAAAACCTCATCCTGTGTGATTTATAAGCATTTTGAAAAGTGAGGACATGGGGAACGTCCTCATATTTCACCCTCTTTTTGTAATACCTGTGTCATACCCATGTCATTATACACATTTGTGTCCTGATATTTCACAAAAACATGCCCACACACACACACACACACACACACACACACACTGTTATAAAGGTTATGATAACAGCAGGACTTTGAACACTACCTAAAGCACTGAGGTAAAGTTCACTCAAGTTGTGTTTATTTGCTCATCATCATCATCATGATTCAGCATCAATATTTCATTCATAACTCGATCAGATTCTCTGACAGTCAAACATTATTCCTGAAAATCTCCTCATGACTGACTTTCCCTTTAATAAATGAAAGACAGAACAAATACAATATAAAGATAAAACACAAAACGATGAGGGGCGAAATAGAGAATATTATGCAAGTTTACAAGTTTATTACAGAATAAAAGTCTTACATGATGATGACTGAATAATTCATAAAAGTTTCAACTTACCGTGAAAAAGCCCAGAGAACCCGCCACGATCCCGACCCAGAGCAGGCTGGACCTCCTGAAGTACGAGCATCCGTCACTCTTGGCCATGATGATGAAGAGGATGAAGACCAGGCTCTGACTGCACACTAACCCACTGGAGTCTGCCTCAGTCACCATACAGTTCAGCGCAGGAAATGACGCACACACCGCGACGCACAATAAGAGTCCTTCTAACAACCGTGACAATCTAATGCTTATGGATTTATAAAACTACCCGTTTTTAAAGCAATTTAAGTACAATATCAGTACGAAAATAACCATTGTTACTTTTTATACGGGTATATTTAGCATACAATGTGGATAAAACAAAACTATACATAATATAGAAAGAAAGAAGCATTCCGTGTCCTAGTAAATTCTAAATTCACGATAAAAAAAGGGAAAAGGCATGACAAGATCCATTTTTTATTACAAAAAGGTCTGTACATTTGCTGTGTCAGAAGAAAACAAAACAAACAAAAATTCACACAATAATCCAATAATCAGTGTTACTCTCACACAGTCTCTCAAACACTAAACTAACTTAAACATATCAGACTCGCTCAGAGAAATCTCTCATACTGTTCCGAGAGGAGATTCTGAGCATCAGCTTCTGTGGCGATTCATTTAAAATGAGAGGAAAAGACAGAAAAGCAAAAGAACACGTCATTCAGCTGTCCTAAAATAATGATATCTTGTGATCGAAGAACTAAAGATCTGAATCAAGACTTCAGAAACTGATGAACGAGATGATTAAAACACTAAAGAGTATAAAATCCCATGAGTCTGAAGCACACAGCAGGACGAGTTCAGAGTCTCAACAACACGACAGCAGCCCAGCGAACAGGGAACGCTCTCAGAACGCTGTGCCAATGTTCTATCAACGTTATGAACAAAAGTTCTTCCAGTACCATTAATAGAGCATTTGTTCAAAGTTATCAGGTCTTTAATAATGTTCTTGAAATTTTCTGAAACAGTTTAGTTGGATGTTCATCTAACAGTTTAGTTTTAGAACGCTCCGGTAACGTTCAGGTGTAACGCTCCGGTAACGTTCAGGAGTAACGCTCCGGTAACGTTCAGGAGTAACGCTCAGAGAACGTTGAGAAGTAACGCTTCGGTAACGTAGAGAAGTAACGTTCAGAGCGTTGAGTAGTAACACTCAGAGCATTGAGTAGTAACGCCAGAGAACGCCAGAAGTAACGCCAAAGAACGCTGAGTAGTAACGCCAGAGAGCGTTGAGTAGTAACGCCCGTAACGCTCAGAGTAACGCCGCTTAACGCCAGAAGTAACGCTAAAAGAACGTTTCAGAAGTAACGCTCAAAGAACGTTCAGAAGTAACGCTCAGAGAACGTTCAGAAGTAACGCTCAAAGAACGTTGAGTAGTAACGCTCAGAGAGCGTTGAGTAGTAACGCCCGTAACGCTTCAGGAGTAATGCCCGTAACGTTTCAGGAGTAACGCCAGAGAACGCTGAGTAGTAACGCCAAAGAACGTTGAGTAGTAACGCCCGTAACGCGTTCAGGAGTAATGCCCGTAACGCGTTCAGGAGTAACGCTCCGGTAACGTTCAGGAGTAACGCTCCGGTAACGTTCAGGAGTAACGCTCCGGTAACGTTCAGGAGTAACGCTCAGAGAACGTTGAGAAGTAAAGCTCAGAGAACGTTGAGAAGTAAAGCTCAGAGAACGCGTAGTAACGCCCGTAACGTTAAGCAGTAACGCCCGGTAACGTTTCAGGAGTAACGCCGGAGAACGCCAGAAGTAACGCCAAAGAACGTTGAGTAGTAACGCTCAGAGAACGTTGAGAAGTAACGCTCAGAGAACGTTCAGAAGTAACGCTCAAAGAACGTTGAGTAGTAACGCTCAGAGAGCGTTGAGTAGTAACGCCCGGTAACGTTCAGGAGTAACGCCGCTAACGCCAGAAGTAACGCTAAAAGAACGTTCAGGAGTAACGCTCAGAGAACGTTCAGAAGTAACGCTCAAAGAACGTTCAGAAGTAACGCTCAAAGAACGTTGAGTAGTAACGCTCAGCGAGCATTGAGTAGTAACGCTCCGGTAACGTTCAGGAGTAACGCTCCGGTAACGTTCAGGAGTAACGCTCAGAGAACGTTGAGTAGTAACGCTCAAAGAACGTTGAGTAGTAACGCCCGTAACGCTCAGGAGTAATGCTCGTAACGCTCAGGAGTAACGCCCGTAATGTTCAGGAGTAACGCCCGTAACGTTCAGGAGTAACGCTCCGGTAACGTTCAGGAGTAAAGCTCAGAGAACGTTGAGAAGTAAAGCTCAGAGAACGTTGAGAAGTAAAGCTCAGAGAACGTTAAGTAGTAACGCTCCGGTAACGTTCAGGAGTAACGCTCGGAACGTTCAGGAGTAACGCTCAGAACGTTCAGGAGTAACGCTCAGAACGTTCAGGAGTAACGCTCAGAACGTTCAGGAGTAACGCTCAGAACGTTCAGGAGTAACGCTCAGAAGGTTCAGGAGTAACGCTCAGAACGTTCAGGAGTAACGCTCAGAACGTTCAGGAGTAACGCTCCGGTAAGTAACGTTGAAGTAACACTCAGAGAACATTGAGAAGTAACGCTCAGAACGTTCAGGAGTAACTCTCCGGTAACGTTGAGTAGTAACGCTCAGAGAACTTTCAGGAGTAACGCTCAGAACGCTCAGAACGTTGAGAAGTAACGCTAAGAGAACGTTGAGAAGTAACGCTCAGAGAACGTTGAGAAGTAACGCTCAGAGAACGTTGAGAAGTAACGCTCAGAGAACGTTGAGAAGTAACGCTCAGAGAACGTTGAGAAGTAACGCTCAGAGAACGTTGAGAAGTAACGCCAGAGAACGTTGAGAAGTAACGCCAGAGAACGTTGAGAAGTAACGCTCAGAGAACGTTGAGAAGTAACGCTCAGAGAACGTTGAGAAGTAACGCTCAGAGAACGTTGAGAAGTAACGCTCAGAGAACGTTGAGAAGTAACGCTCAGAGAACGTTCAGGAGTAACTAAATGGAATGTTCCCTTTACATTCAAATAACCAAGAAATTAAAAAAACATTCATAAACTGAACCTCTAGGGAACATTTGAAAATAATGTTTTCAGAACTTAAAGGAAACGTTGTTAGAACGTTCTCTGTTAGCTGGGAGACTGGGCGTCTGTAACCGTGGTGAGCGTTTGATTGACAGGGCACTTCAACAGCATCAAACCTCTCTCTCTTTTCGTTTCTAGAGGAGATTTTGGCACAATCATGTTACAAAAGAGAAAAAGAGCGTTTCTCTTCACAACACTGTGTATAAATCAATATAATATTTTTATATTAAATTCATTTACATGGTGAGTCAAATATCTGATTTCATAAACAGTTACAATGTATACAAAATATCTATAAAACAACCGCATGCCATCGCACAAACAGGCAGAACATCTCAGATATTAAAAAACAGGATATGTACAATTCCAAATATCTCATCTGGTTTTCACGAAGGCCAAATGCGTTGAGACCCACCCATCATCCCTCACACACTCTCTCTCTCACACACACACACACACACACGTCTGGCTTCATCTCATTCATTGTGCTGATCGTCCGGTAGAATCACACACACACACACACACACACCAGTGAGAAACTGTATAAATGTCAATCTCAGAAAGGCGTAAGTAATAAATAGTGCGGTCAGTCTCTGGTGTTCCAGTGCGGTCAGTCTCTGGTGTTCCTGTGCGGTCAGTCTCTGGTGTTCCAGTGCGGTCAGTCTCTGGTGTTCCAGTGCGGTCAGTCTCTGGTGTTCCTGTGCGGTCAGTCTCTGGTGTTCCAGTGCGGTCAGTCTCTGGTGTTCCTGCGGTCAGTCTCTGGTGTTCCTGTGCGGTCAGTCTCTGGTGTTCCAGTGCGGTCAGTCTCTGGTGTTCCTGTGCGGTCAGCCTCTGGTGTTCCTGTGCGGTCAGTCTCTGGTGTTCCTGTGCGGTCAGTCTCTGGTGTTCCAGTGCGGTCAGTCTCTGGTGTTCCAGTGCGGTCAGTCTCTGGTGTTCCTGTGCGGTCAGTCTCTGGTGTTCCTGTGCGGTCAGTCTCTGGTGTTCCTGTGCGGTCAGTCTCTGGTGTTCCTGTGCGGTCAGTCTCTGGTGTTCCAGTGCGGTCAGTCTCTGGTGTTCCTGTGCGGTCAGTCTCTGGTGTTCCTGTGCGGTCAGTCTCTGGTGTTCCAGTGCGGTCAGTCTCTGGTGTTCCTGTGCGGTCAGTCTCTGGTGTTCCTGTGCGGTCAGTCTCTGGTGTTCCAGTGCGGTCAGTCTCTGGTGTTCCAGTGCGGTCAGTCTCTGGTGTTCCAGTGCGGTCAGTCTCTGGTGTTCCAGTGCGGTCAGTATCTGGTGTTCCAGTGTGGTCAGTCTCTGGTGTTCCTGTGTGGTCAGTCTCTGGTGTTCCTGTGCGGTCAGTCTCTGGTGTTCCTGTCCGGTCAGTCTCTGGTGTTCCAGTGCGGTCAGTCTCTGGTGTTCCAGTGCGGTCAGTCTCTGGTGTTCCTGTGCGGTCAGTCTCTGGTGTTCCTGTGCGGTCAGTCTCTGGTGTTCCTGTGCGGTCAGTCTCTGGTGTTCCAGTGCGGTCAGTCTCTGGTGTTCCAGTGCGGTCAGTCTCTGGTGTTCCTGTGCGGTCAGTCTCTGGTGTTCCTCTCCGGTCAGTCTCTGGTGTTCCTGTGCGGTCAGTCTCTGGTGTTCCAGTGCGGTCAGTCTCTGGTGTTCCAGTGCGGTCAGTCTCTGGTGTTCCTGTGCGGTCAGTTTTGGTGTTCCAGTGCGGTCAGTTTTGGTGTTCCAGTGCGGTCAGTCTCTGGTGTTCCTGTGCGGTCAGTCTCTGGTGTTCCAGTGCGGTCAGTCTCTGGTGTTCCTGTGCGGTCAGTTTTGGTGTTCCAGTGCGGTCAGTTTTGGTGTTCCAGTGCGGTCAGTCTCTGGTGTTCCAGTGCGGTCAGTCTCTGGTGTTCCAGTGCGTCAGTTTTGGTGTTCCAGTGCGGTCAGTCTCTGGTGTTCCTGTGCGGTCAGTCTCTGGTGTTCCTGTGCGGTCAGTCTCTGGTGTTCCAGTGCGGTCAGTCTCTGGTGTTCCTGTCCGGTCAGTCTCTGGTGTTCCTGTGCGGTCAGTCTCTGGTGTTCCTGTGCGGTCAGTCTCTGGTGTTCCAGTGCGGTCAGTCTCTGGTGTTCCAGTGCGGTCAGTCTCTGGTGTTCCAGTGCGGTCAGTCTCTGGTGTTCCAGTGCGGTCA
>CM040927.1:39733196-39738196 GCA_023029165.1 Gobiocypris rarus | reverse complement strand
TCAAACCCGCTGTACCGCCGCGGAGCACAGCCTGATGGGTCACAGCTGCTCTCGTGAAGCGCCACTCGAGTGTCATGTGACCCTGAATATTCATTAGTGATCACAGGCTTTTGTAGCTCATGCAAATGATTCCTCCTCAACAACAATCAAAGACACTAGAGACGGTTCTATTAGAGCTGAGGTGAGCGAACACTTCAAACACTACAACTCACACACACACACACACACACACACACACACACACACACACACACACACACGTTTGTTTCACTATATTAGTGAGGACATCGCATAGACTTCCATTGATTTTATATATGGGTTAAGATATTTTCTATCCCCCTACACTACCCCCATTCCTAAACCTACTCATCACACACACACACACACACACACACACACAAACTCTAGACCTACCCATCCCAGAAACATGTGCAAAACAATATATTTAATTTTGGCTGATTTATAAGGCTTTGTAACTAGTGAGTTGTCATAATGTCCTCACTTATTTAGTCAAATATTTGGCCCTCACAAGTATAGCCAAACAAGGCAAACCACAACCATCCAATCAATTCCCCACAGACAGTGCAGTGTTAGTGGTGACCTCTGACCCTAACGGTCACACACACACCTGACATGAAGGTGAATCCGCTGGGCAGCTGCATGACTCCTCCAGATGCTCCCGCGCTCTTCAGCACCGAGCCGTTGGCGTTCCCGCTGGCCGTGACCGGAGCCAGATAGTTGGTGATGGGGAAGGACGGGCCGCTGCTGACCTGCATGGAGGTGGAGGTGGTGGGGACGGCGGGCGGAGCGCCGGTGCTGCCCGGGACACTGGCCACGGTGAAGGCCGGCTTCAGAGCGTCCTGCGGGAGAGCAGAAGCATCACTTCATTTTCATCTATATGATCAGACTCTTCAGTAAATGTGTCTTGATTTAAAGGGTCATAACACACACACACTCACACACCCACACACTCGCACGAACGAACGAACTAACTAACTCACACTCATACAAATGAACTCACACTCGCTCGCACGAACAAACTCACACTTGCTCGCACGAACGAACGAACGAACTCACACTCGCACGAACAAACTCACACTTGCTCGCACGCACGCACGGACGAACTCACGCTCGCACAGACGAACTCACTCGCTCGCACGCACGGACGAACTCACACTCGCTCGCACGCACGGACGAACTCATGCTCGCACGGACGAACTCACGATTGCACGGACGAACTCACTCTTCAGTAAATGTGTCTTGATTTAAAGGGTCATAACACACACACACTCACACACCCACACACTCGCACAAACGAACTAACTAACTCACACTCATAAAAAAGGACTCACACTTGCTCGCACGAAAAAAACTCACACTTGCTCGCACGAGCTCACACAAATGAACTCACACTCGCTCGCACGAACAAACTCACACTTGCTCGCACGCACGGACAAACTCATGCTTGCACAGACAAACTCACACTTGCTCGCACGCACGGACAAACTCACACTCGCTCGCACGCACGGACGAACTCACACTCGCTCGCACGCACGGACGAACTCACACTCGCTCACACGCACGGATTTAACTCACACTTGCTCGCACGAACAAACTCACACTTGCTCGCACGCACGCACAAACTCATGCTTGCACGGACGAACTCACGCTTGCACGGACGAACTCACGCTTGCTCGCACGAACTCACGCTTGCACGGACGAACTCACGCTTGCATGGACGAACTCACGCTTGCATGGATGAACTCACACTTGCTCGCACGAACTCGCGCTTGCATGGACGAACTCACACTTGCACGGACAAACTCACGCTTGCACGGACGAACTCACACTTGCTCGCACGGACGAACGAACTCACGCTTGCACGGACGAACTCACGCTTGCTCGCACACACGGACAAACTCACACTTGCACGGACGAACTCACACTTGCTCGCACGGACGAACGAACTCACGCTTGCTCGCACGCACGGACAAACTCACGCTTGCACGGACGAACTCACGCTTGCTCGCACGCACAGACGTACTCACGCTTGCACGGACGAACTCACACTTGCTCGCACGGACGAACGAACTCACGCTTGCACGGACGAACTCACGCTTGCTCGCACGCACAGACGTACTCACGCTTGCACGGACGAACTCATGCTTTCTCGCACGCACGGACGAACTCACACTTGCTCGCACGCACGGACAAACTCACACTTGCACGGACAAACTCACACTTGCTCGCACGCACGAACGAACTCACGCTTGCTCGCACGCACGGACGAACTCACGCTTGCACGGACGAACTCACACTTGCTCGCACGACGACGCAACGAACTCACGCTTGCACGGACGAACTCACACTTGCTCGCACGCACGGACAAACTCACACTTGCACGGACGAACTCACACTTGCTCGCACGCACGAACGAACTCACGCTTGCACGGACTTAACTCACGCTTGCTCGCACGCACGGACGCAACTCGCGCTTGCACGGACGAACTCACACTTACCGCACGCACGGACGAACTCACACTTGCTCGCATGCACGGACGAACTCACACTTGCTCGCACGCACGGACGAACTGACGCTTGCTCGCACGCACGGACGAACGAACTCACGCTTGCACGGACGAACTCACGCTTGCACGGACGAACTCACGCTTGCTCGCACGCACGGACGAACTCACGCTTGCACGGACGAACTCACACTTGCTCGCGCGCACGCACGGACGAACTCACACTTGCTCGCACGCACGGACAAACTCACACTTGCTCGCACGAACGGATAACTCACACTTGCTCGCACGCACGGACGAACTCACACTTGCTCGCACGCACGGACGAACTCACACTTGCTCGCACGCACGGACGAACTCACACTTGCTCACACGCACGACGCAACTCACGCTTGCACGGACGCAACTCACGCTTGCACGGACGAACTCACGCTTGCACGGACGTAACTCACACTTGCTCGAACGCATGGACGAACTCACACTTGCTCGCATGCACGAACAAACTCACACTTGCTCGCACGCACGGACGAACTCACACTTGCTCGCACGCACGGACTAACTCACACTTGCTCGCACGCGACGGACGAACTCACACTTGCTCAACACACGGACGAACTCACACTTGCTCGCACGCACGGACGCAACTCACGCTTGCTCGGACGAACTCACGCTTGCACGGACGAACTCACGCTTGCACGGACGAACTCACACTTGCTCGAACGCACGGACGAACTCACGCTTGCACGGGCGAACTCACACTTGCTCGCACGCACGGAGGAACTCACGCTTGCACGGAGGAACTCACGCTTGCACGGAGGAACTCACGCTTGCACGGATTTAACTCACGCTTGCACGGACAAACTCACGCTTGCACGGACAAACTCACGCTTGCACGGACAAACTCACACTTGCTCGCACGGACGAACTCACACTTGCTCGCACGGACGAACTCACACTTGCTCGCATGCACGAACGCATTTAACTCACGCCGCGACGGACGAACTCACGCCGCACGGTCGAACTCACGCTCGCACGGATGAACTCACGCTCGCACGGTCGAACTCACGCTTGCACGGACGAACTCACACTTGCTCACACGCACGGACGAACTCACGCTTGCACGGACGAACTCACGCTTGCACGGATTTAACTCACGCTGCTCACACGCACGGACGAACTCACGCTTGCACGGACGAACTCACGCTTGCACGGACGAACTCACGCTTGCACGGACGAACTCACGCTTGCTCACACGCACGGACGAACTCACGCTTGCACGGACGAACTAACTAACTCACACTCACACAAATGAACTCACACTTGCTCGCACGAACAAACTCACAATTGCTCACACGAACGGAGGAACTCACGCTTGCACGGAGGAACTCACGCTTGCACGGAGGAACTCACGCTTGCACGGAGGAACTCACGCTTGCACGGACAAACTCACGCTTGCACGGACAAACTCACGCTTGCACGGACAAACTCACGCTTGCACGGACGAACTCACGCGCGCACGGGATTTAACTCACGCTTGCACGGACGAACTCACGCTTGCACGGACGAACTCACGCTTGCACGGACGAACTCACGCTTACGGACGAACTCACGCTTGCACGGACGAACTCACGCTTGCACGGACGAACTCACGCTTGCACGGACGAACTCACGCTTGCACGGACGAACTCACGCTTGCACGCACGCACAAACGAACTCACGCTTGCACGGACGAACTCACGCACGCACGGACGAACTAATGCTTGCACGGACGAACTCACGCTTGCACAGACGAACTCACGCTTGCACAGACGAACTCACGCTTGCTCACACGCACGGACGAACTCATGCTTGCACGGACGAACGAACTCACACTTGCTCGCACGCACGGACGAACTCACGCTTGCACGGACGAACTCACACTTGCACGAACGAACTCACACTTGCTCACACGCACGGACGAACTCACGCTTGCTCACACGCACGGACGAACTCACGCTTGCTCACACGCACGGACGAACTCATGCTTGCACGGACGAACTCACACTTGCTCGCACGCACGGACGAACTCACGCTTGCACGGACGAACTCACACTTGCTCGCATGCACGAACGTACGAACTCACGCTCGCACGGTCGAACTCACGCTTGCACGGACGAACTCACACTTGCTCACACGCACTGACGAACTCACGCTTGCACGGACGAACTCACGCTTGCACGGACGAACTCACGCTTGCACGGACGAACTCACGCTTGCACGGACGAACTAACTAACTCACACTCACACAAATGAACTCACACTCGCCGCACGACGAACAAACTCACACTCGCCGCACGAACAAACTCACACTTGCTCGCACGAACGGAGGAACTCACGCTTGCACGGAGGAACTCACGCTTGCACGGAGGAACTCACGCTTGCTCGCACGCACGACGACGCAACTCACGCTTGCACGGACGAACTAACTAACTCACA
>CM040927.1:39728196-39730696 GCA_023029165.1 Gobiocypris rarus | reverse complement strand
GTGAGGAGTGTGTGAGTGAGTGAGTGTGAGTGAGTGAGTGTGTGTGGAGTGTGTGTGAGTGAGTGAGTGAGTGAGTTAGTGTGTGTGTGTGTGTGTGTGTGTGTGTGTGAGTGTATGAGTGAGTGTGTGTGTGAGTGTGTTTGTGTGTGTGTGTGTATCAGCACAGGTCGTGTTCTACGGTCCTGTGCTGATCAGCTCGCTGGGCTCTTTACATCCATATTTAATGAGTCCCTTGCCACATCCGTTGTCCCCACCTCCTTCAAAAATCCACCATCATCCCTGTACCTAAGAACAGTAAACCCTCTTGCCTAAATGACTATCGTCCAGTGGCTCTCACATCTATAGTCATGAAGGTCTTTGAGAGACTCATTAAAAACAACATTTGCTCCTCCATTCCTGACACTTTGGACCCTCTTCAGTTTGCCTATCGTCCCAATAGATCGACTGAAGATGCCATCTCTCACGTCCTTCACTCCTGCCTCACTCACATCGACAGCAAAAGTGGGAACTACGTCAGGCTGCTATTTATTGACTATAGCTCAGCCTTTAACACCATAGTTCCCATTAAGCTAACACACAAACTCCTGGATCTCGGCCTGAATTCTTCTCTGCCTCTGGATTGAAGATTTCCTCACTGGCAGACCCAGTGAGAGTAGGCCAGTTCACCTCCACCTCCATCACCCTGAGTGTGGGAGCTCCACAGGGCTGTGTGCTGAGTCCCCTGCTCTACTCTCTACACCCATGACTGTTTGTCCACACACAGCTCCACCTCTATCATCAAGTTTGCTGATGATACTGTTGTCCTGGGTCTCATTTCCAACAACAATGAGACGGCATACTTGGACGAGGTGGAGCAACTGACATCATGGTGCCAGGACAACTGTCTCTCTCTGAATGTTAGCAAGACCAAAGAACTGATTGTGGACTTCAGGAAGAGACAGCAACGGTCATACTCCTCTCATGATCAGCGGACACCGGTAGAGAGAGTGAACAGCTTCAAATACCTGGGTGTGAACATCTCCGAGGACCTGACCTGGACTGCACACATCCAGGCACAGGTGAAAAAAGCCAGGCAAAGACTGTACCACCTGCGCCAGCTGAGGAAATTCAGGGTTTTACCAGATATCCTGAAAACTTTCTATCGAGGGGCGATAGAAAGTGTCCTGACTCAGTGCATCACAGCGTGGTACGGGAACAGCACCAGTCATGACTGCAAAGCCCTGCAAAGAGTGGTGCGCTTATACGAGCGCATCTCAGGGTCAGCTCTCCCGCCTCTGCAGGACATTTACACCAAACGCTGCAGAGGAGAGCTACTAAAATCATCAAAGACATTACCCACCCTGCGAACTCTCATTTCACCCTGCTGCTAACTGGTAAGCGCTTCCGAAGCCTGATGGCAAAAACTGAAAGGCTCAGGAGGAGTTTCTTCCCCAGGCCATCAGACTCCTGAACTCAGTCACGTGACTTCACTTCACCCCGCACACACATAAACATCCGGTTTTAACATTAACATCCACATACTGTCATTGCACTGCACTTTATGTTCTTATTGTTACTGTGTAACAACCTGTTATAAACCTGTTTGCACATTATACTTCTGTTTGCACATTACATTATACCTATTGTTTGCACATTATACTTTATATATATATTTTTATGCTAACCAGTTATTTAAGTCTACAGTTTATCCCATTTATCATATTCCACTTATTTTTATCTTTATTTCCTATTTTTTATCTTTTACTTGATTATTTATAATTCTACATATGTTTAGTACTTTTTATTCTATTTTATTCTATTTCTATTTTAATCTCCTCTTGTGTTTTCTTGTAACTGTTATTTGCACTGTCTTTAGAGCGGACCTGTTTACATTTCACTGCCAGTTGTATATTCTGTATATAACTGTGTATGTGACAAATAAAACTCTTGAATCTTGAATGAGTGTGTGTGTGTGTTGTGTGTGTGTGTATGAGTGTGTGTGTGTGTGTGTGTAGGAGTGGTGGAGTGGTGGAGGAGTGGTGTGTGTGTGGTGGAGTGTGTGGTGGTGTGAGTGTGTGGTGAGTGTGGTGGAGGAGGTGTGGAGTGAGTGGTGAGGTGGTGGTGTGTGGTGGAGGTGTGTATGGGTGAGTGTGTGAGTGAGAGTGAGTGTGTGGTGAGTGTGTGAGTGAGTGAGTGAGTGTGTGTGGAGTGTGTGAGTGGAGTGTGTGGTGTGTGTGGTGGTGGAGTGAGTGTGAGTGAGTGAGTGAGTGAGTGAGTGAGTGTGTGGAGTGAGTGGTGAGTGAGTGGAGGAGTGAGTGAGTGTGTGAGTGAGTGAGTGGTGAGGAGTGTGAGTGAGTGAGTGAGTGTGGTGAGTGAGTGAGTGAGTGTGTGAGGTGGAGTGTGAGTGAGTGAGGAGTGGTGAGTGAGTGAGTGAGTGGTGAGTGAGTGTGTGAGGAGTGAGAGTGAGTGAGTGGAGTGAGTGAGTGAGTGTGTGAGTGAGTGAGTGTGAGTGAGTGAGTGA
>CM040927.1:39690696-39713196 GCA_023029165.1 Gobiocypris rarus | reverse complement strand
GGACAGGTTGTGGTGCTAGAGTGATTGAGTTAGAGACTCCAAATTTGCTGTGGTGAGCGTTCAGACGGTCCTCTATCTGTGTGCCAAATCTCAGAACTCTCACGCAAGCGGTTCTATGGGCTGCCATAGACTCAAGAGCGGAAGAAGAAGAAGACTTACAACGAGCAGCAACGGGGCCAATTAAAGACATGCCAACATGGCTGGGAGTGTTAGACTGCAACAATGAGCAATTAAAGGCACTCTTGACCAATAGGTGGCGCTGTGACTGAACTGATGTGGTGTGGTCAGAGTGAGGTGTTGATCTGCCAAAGCATTGCAGAGATACAGCCTCTGAGTCAACTTCGTCGCTGCGCTATATGAAAACGGGTTTATCTGTTAACACGAAATTAATAACTTATTGCTGTCATGGTCTAAAGAGGTTACGATTCGATTTTGGTGAAAATCAGACAAATGGTATAGGAGGAGTTCGAAAAAGTAGGTTTGTCAAGGAAATCAAAATGGCGAAAAGGAAGTTTGGCCAAATATGGTATAATTGGGATCTATGTTCTTGGCATGACCTAAGGAATCTATTATACCAGTTTTATGACAATAGTCAAATTTAATCAACGGTTATTAGCATTTTTGGAAACTGCTTTATAACGTCCACAAGGTGGCGCTGCCCCGAAACATTTGAGTACTGTCAAGGCTTGGTGCCGAAGACACATGCCGAGTTACGTAACGATAGTGAAATAGCACTTTTTAACAAAATACAAAATGGACGACACCCAAAATGGTTGATATGGGAAAATTGGCTATGGTATGGCTCGGCGTGATGCCCCGAATCTAAAGAGAGTTTTGTGATTTTTGGCTAAAGCATTCTGAAGTTATAATCAAAATTGTACAATTTGTGTATCTCTGGACCACTAGGTGGCGCTACGCCCTTAACACTGAAGGTCGCCTCAGGTCATGGTTTGCATAACACACACCAAGATTGGTCAGAATATGCTAAAGCGTTGCGGAGATATAGCCTCGCGTACATTTGAGGGCACGTTATTAGCAGTTTGACTAATCATCTTGAGTCTAATAAGGTTTTGTCAGCATAGTCTGGAGATGATCTGGTTTAATTTGCTAGAGGGAATGAGTTAGAGACTCCAAATTTGGTGTGGTGACAGATCAGACTATCCTCTATGAGTGTGCCAAATTACACAACCTTCCCACAAGGAGTCTGCCATCGACTCCCAGACAGAATAATTATAATAAGAACGCTAATGATTTCAATAGGAGCCGTCGGTGCTAATGACAACACACTTTGGCCCCTAATGACATAAAAACTAGTTTGCAACTGATAAAATAACTGGAAGACACACATTCAAGTTACAAAAGGCCATGCATGATTTTGCAATATTTACCAACACATGTAGGTTTGTTGTTGTTGTGCATGTGCTAATAATATCTCTGGTGAAGCGCCTTGAGGTTTGGCAATGTAATGTGTGCAAAGACAATAAAAGCAGCGTCTAATGCAGGTAACACTAAACCGCTAACAGCCTCCTGTGAGACTGGCCCGCGTGTTGGAGGAGCAGCTGTGGAAGAGCTCAAAGACTCCACGTTTGCTCAGCTGTCAAGTCGCAAGACAGCAGGTGATGGGATCACTCCACCACGACTAGCACTACTAGCACTAACATGTGTCGCGACAAAGCACATTTGTCAGGCGTTTACGGCCCATGTGGGCTTCCTTTTGCAGAAAACTGTGGTTTAACCAGTAATGCAATATGAGTGTAGAGATGCACACAAACTAACTCTACACACTCATCTTATACCAGGTCTTGCTTTCCCAGGGAATCAAACCCAATCAATCGTTAAACGTCTTGAATCACTGCTAATCTCTGACGATGTCCACAACAATGCCCGCTCAAACTCTGAGAAACCCCCTGAGAAACCCTGAGAAACCCCCTGAGAAACCCTGAGAAGCCCTGAGAAACCCCCAGAGAAGCCCTGAGAAACCCTGAGAAACCCCCAGAGAAGCCCTGAGAAACCCCCTGAGAAACCCTGAGAAGCCCTGAGAAACCCCCTGAGAAACCCTGAGAAACTCACTCTGAGAAACCCTGAGAAACTCTGAGAAACCCTGAGAAACCCTGAGAAACTCTCATGAGAAACTCTCAGAAACCCTGAGAAACCCTGAGAAACCCGCAGAAACCCACCTTGAGAAACTCAGAAACCCTCAGAAACTCTCAGAAACCCTGAGAAACTCTGAGAAACCCCCTGAGAAACCCTGAGAAACTCACCCTGAGAAACTCTCAGAAACCATGAGAAACCCTGAGAAACCCTCAGAAACTCTGAGAAACTCTCAGAAACCCTCAGAAACCATGAGAAACTCTGAGAAACCCTGAGATACTCTCAGAAACCCTCAGAAACTCTGAGAAACTCTCGGAAACCCTCAGAAACTCTAAGAAACTCTCAGAAACCCTCAGAAATCCTGAGAAACTCTCAGAAACCATGAGAAACCCTGAGAAACTCTCAGAAACCCTCAGAAACTCTGAGAAACCCTGAGAAACTCTCAGAAACCCTGATAAACTCTCAGAAACTCATCCTGATAAACTCTCAGAAACCCTGAGAAACTCTCAGAAACTCATCCTGATAAACTCTCAGAAACCCTCAGAAACCCTGAGAAACCCTGAGAAACTCTCAGAAACCCTCAGAAACTCTGAAAAACTCTCAGAAACCCTTAGAAACTCTCAGAAACCCTGAGATACTCTCAGAAACCCTCAGAAACTCTGAGAAAGCCTCAGAAACCCTCAGAAACCATGAGAAACCCTCAGAAACTCTCAGAAACCATGAGAAACTCTCAGAAACCCTCAGAAACTCTGAGAAACCCTGAGAAACTCTCAGAAACCATGAGAAACTCTCAGAAACCCTCAGAAACTCTGAGAAACCCTGAGAAACTCTCAGAAACCCTGAGAAACTCTCAGAAACTCACCCTAAGAAACTCTCAGAAACCATGAGAAACTCTGAGAAACCCTGAGAAACTCTGAGAAACCCTCAGAAACTCTGAGAAACCCTCAGAAACTCTCAGAAACTCACCCTCAGAAACCCTCAGAAACTCACCCTCAGAAACTCACCCTCAGAAACCCTGAGAAACTCACCCTCAGAAACTCTCAGAAAACCTCAGAAACTCACCCTCAGAAACTCTCAGAAACCCTCAGAAACTCACCCTCAGAAACTCTCAGAAACCCTCAGAAACTCACCCTCAGAAACTCTCAGAAACCCTCAGAAACTCACCCTCAGAAACTCTCAGAAACCCTCAGAAACCCTGAGAAACTCTCAGAAACTCACCCTGAGAAACTCTCAGAAACCCTCAGAAACCCTGAGAAACTCTCAGAAACTCTGAGAAACCATGAGAAACTCTCAGAAACTCACCCTCAGAAACCCTCAGAAATCCTGAGAAACTCTCAGAAACCCTCAGAAACTCACCCTGAGAAACTCACCCTCAGAAACCCTGAGAAACCCTGAGAAACCCTGAGAAACCCTGAGAAACTCTCAGAAACCCTCAGAAACCCTGAGAAACCCTGAGAAACTCTCAGAAACCATGAGAAACTCTGAGAAACCCTGAGAAACTCTCAGAAACCCTCAGAAACTCTGAGAAACCCTGAGAAACTCTGAGAAACCCTGAGAAACCCTCAGAAACTCTCAGAAACCCTGAGAAACTCTGAGAAACCCTGAGAAACTCTCAGAAACCCTGAGAAACTCTGAGAAACTCTCAGAAACCCTGAGAAACTCTGAGAAACCCTGAGAAACTCTGAGAAACCCTCAGAAACTCTGAGAAACCCTCAGAAACTCACCCTCAGAAACTCTCAGAAACTCACCCGCAGAAACTCTGAGAAACCCTCAGAAACTCTGAGAAACCCTCAGAAACTCACCCTCAGAAACTCTCAGAAACCCTCAGAAACCCTGAGAAACTCTCAGAAACCCTCAGAAACTCTGAGAAACCATGAGAAACTCTCAGAAACTCACCCTCAGAAACTCTCAGAAACCCTGAGAAACTCATAGGAACCCTGAGAAATCCTGAGAAACTCACTCTGAGAAACCCTCAGAAACTCTGAGAAACCCTGAGAAACCCTGAGAAACTCTCAGAAACCATGAGAAACTCTCAGAAACCCTGAGAAACCCACCCTGAGAAACTCTCAGAAACTCTCAGAAACCATGAGAAACTCTGAGAAACCCCCTGAGAAACCCCGAGAAACTGTGAGAAACTCAGAAACCATGAGAAACTCACCCTGAGAAACTCTCAGAAACCATGAGAAACCCTGAGAAACCCACCCTGAGAAACTCTCAGAAACCATGAGAAACCCTGAGAAACCCGCAGAAACTCACCCTGAGAAACTCTCAGAAACCCTCAGAAACTCTCAGAAACCCTGAGAAACTCTCAGAAACCCTCAGAAACTCTGAGAAACTCTCAGAAACCCTCAGAAACTCTGAGAAACTCTCAGAAACCCTCAGAAACCCTCAGAAACCCTCAGAAACCCTCAGAAACCATGAGAAACCCTGAGAAACCCTGAGAAACTCTGAGAAACCCTCAGAAACTCACCTGAGAAACTCTCAGAAACCCTCAGAAACTCTCAGAAATCCTGAGAAACTCTCAGAAACTCATAGGAACGAGCCTAATAAATGACAGAATCCCCTGAGCATCTCCAAGGACGGAGGAAGAGTATCAGCTCATCATGAAGATCAGATCCGACCCAACCATGAGCTCATGAAAGATCTCGCTCAGAGCCAGGATTACTGGGATCAGAAGACCGCCGCTTACTCCAGTCAATCTGAGGGAGCAAAAACATCTACATATTGAGAAAATCTCCTTTAAAGTTGTGCAAGTGAAGTCCCTATTACTACTAATAATACATTTACGGCAGGACATTTACACAATATCTTCAAGGAACATGATCTTAATATCCTAATGATTTTTGGCATAAGAGAAAAATTGATAATTTTGACCCGTGTGATGTATTATTGGCTATCGCCCCAGATATACCGTGAGATTATGACTGCTGTTGGGCACATTTATGAACCATTAAAGCATTTCTGATGAAGAAGCGGCAAACGGACGGACTGGTGTATTAGTGCTTCTTATGAGGAAAACCAGTACGACGAGCAAATGAGAGAATTTGATTCTCAAGCCGCTTCCAGTCTCTTCGGAACGGATCCAGGCGAGCCGAGTGTGTTTTGGCGCTCTCACACACACACATGTTGTGTTTCCATGTTTTGTGGGGACATTCCATAGGCGTAATGCATTTTATACTGTACAAACCGTATTTTCTATCCCCCTACACTGCCCCTAAACCTACCCATCACACACACACACACACACACACACACACACACACACACACACACACACACACACACACACACACACTACCCATCACAGGAGACATGCTGCATTTTTACATTTTCAAAAAACATCACTTATTGTGATTTAGAAGATGTTTTCCTCATGGGGACCAAAAAATGTCCCCACAACGTAGGGATTACCAGTCCACACACGCACACACACACACACACAGTAATAGAGAATGTCAGTTGCTGGTTCTATTTAAAGCTCCCAGCCCATCGTGTCTGTTGTGACTTCAGATCACCGAAGGACAGGACATGCGACACCACAGAGAGAGAGAAGAACAGGACCCACGCAAACCCAGTCCACTCCTGACTCACTTCAGCACAACAGATCTCCATCACTTCACAGAGAAACAGCCGGAAGCTTGAGATTGAGCTCAGATGATGTTCTGACCCAATGACAGACTTCATTTCTTCATCCTGCTGTCATTAATGTCTCCTGATTTAAGGAGGTTTGTGCTGGAAAACTAAAATCCTCATTTTGTGCAGTGCATGTGATTTAATGTGTGTGTTATTGTTCTGGCCTCTGCTTTAATGGTTAAATGTGCCGGACTCTCGCTCATCTTCTGAACACTAATGGACAGGCTAAGCAACTTCCACTGAAACTGATCCGTACGGATCGAGCGGATTATTCCAGAGGTTGTGAAGAGACTCCATGGCTTTATAAGAGGAAGACGGGTTTGAGCGACATTAGGGCGAGGATTAATGAGTGAACTGGCCCTTTAAGTTTATAAAGTTATAAATATGATATTTTATTAACTTCATAAGGCCTTTAGAGCACTTTTATGCACTTTCTGGGCTTCAAAAAGCCATACACACTTAGGACGTGTTAAGGGTGAATACATTTCATTTTGGGGTGAACTAACACAGATCTAAACTAACTCTCTGCTGTCTAGGAGACTTCTCACGTCATGGGTCATGAACAGGTGTTTAAGCAGGACTCGAACCTACAACCCTCCAGTTTCTGATGGTCTGACTTGAACACACACTCATTGAAGCATTTTCTGAAACTGCATAATAAAGTTTCCCACCTTCTTCATGATGCCCGTCTTCCTCTTGCTGAAGGTCGTGTACCGCCGCAGTTTGTTGTCTATAAACTCCATCTTTATCTTGACTCTCCCCCGGGTCTTCTTGCCCGGTTTCGCTCCGGCCACTCCACCCCCGAGCACCCCGAACCCCGCCGAGGGCAAGCCGGCCTCCTGCGCGGCCATCGCCGCCTCCATCTCCGCTCTCTCCCGCTTGACGCCGCTGCCCCTCCGGTCCCCGACTGACCCCATGGGCTCGTCCTCATCGCCCGAGTCGGAGTCCGCGTCGGAACCGCTGCACACGTGCGGGAGTCCCTGCTTATCCGACTCGAACCTCAAACCTCCCAGCGGCCCCAGTCCGCTCGCGTTCCCCGGCCGGACGCCTCCTCGAGCGGCTGCGTTACCCCCGAGCATCCCCGCCGGAGAGGAGCGGACGAGCCCCGTTCTAACCCCGGCTCCGATCACCACCGCGCCGTGGCCTGCGCTCTTCCCCGCCGCTGATCCGGTTCCACTCAGAGCCGCTCCGGTCTGGCTGGAGAGCATCCTACACCCCGGAGAGAACGATCCGTATAACGGCAGCGGAGCAGTGTGAGAGAGAGTCCGACCCGGCGCTCATACACACACGCGCGCAGCCGCGAAACTTTGAGAAGTGATGCTGAACCTGAGCGTCTCCTGCCCGCTTCACTCCCTCTCTCTCTCTCGCCGGAGCTCCGCGCTTTCTCTAAAAGGAAAACCAGACGAGCGCTTCCGCGATTACTCCGCCGCGTCATCTAGTGCGCCGCCTGAGCGCGTCACACACATCGATCTTCCTCACACACCGCCCCCGCTGCTTCAACTCATCACCTCCCCACTGACAGCTGTCAATCACCACCGCGAGCGCGTTCATCAAGCACTTCTTCTTCTGCGCACACGCGGAGGGATCCGCACAAGCCCGATCTACTTTCCTCCATATAAAGAAGTACGCTGTTTCCTTTTTTGGAGTTCTCGCTCCTTATATGGCGAGTCACAGTGAAGTCCAGTGATTGGCTCGTGCGGGCACGGCCTGGAGAGCGGTTGGTTAAAGCGTTAGATCATTTGCATAAATACCAAAACGGTTGCGCTCGCTTCAAACGTCACACGGGTGGGCGGAGCGTCGTCCTGTCCTGCTGAATTATTCTATAGTTAGACACGTTATTAAAGTTCATTTAGTGAGATATATATCTGTGCTAAATCAATGACATCACAGATCAAACCTGCACAGTTAATAATATTCATAAAATACCGCTGTATTTCTGTTATCTCACTGAAAAACTACACACACACAAACACACACATAAACAAACAATCATTCCAACACTGCAACAAGCATTTATGGCGCCAATGCTGTTACCATAGAAACGGGTATAAAAGTCTCAGATGTACTGAGGGAGGACATTAATGTGTGTGTGGTTGAGAGAGAGAGAGAGAGAAAGAGAGAGAGTGTGTGTGGTTGAGAGAGAGAGAGAGAGAGAGAGAGTGTGTGTGTGTGTGGTTGAGAGAGAGAGAGAGAGAGAGAGAGAGAGAGAGAGAGAGAGTGTGTGTGTGTGTGTGTGG
The DNA here is from genome assembly GCA_023029165.1 of Gobiocypris rarus. NCBI lineage: Eukaryota > Metazoa > Chordata > Actinopteri > Cypriniformes > Gobionidae > Gobiocypris > Gobiocypris rarus. Next base: position 39,705,235 of record CM040927.1, on the reverse strand, counting down.
TTGAGAGAGAGATAGAGAGAAAGAGAGTGTGTGTGTGTGTGGTTGAGAGAGAGAGTGTGTGTGTGGTTGAGAGAGAGAGTGTGTGTGTGGTTGAGAGAGAGAGAGAGAGAGTGTGTGAGTGAGTGTGTGTGGTTGAGAGAGAGAGAGAGAGAGAGAGTGTGTGTGTGTGTGTGGTTGAGAGAGAGAGAGAGTGTGTGTGTGTGTGTGTATTCTTCATCTGCAGGAATGCCGTAAAGGACTAAATCAGAAGTGTTTTGTGTTCAGCTGAACAACTGAAGACAAACACTAAAACTCAAGAGCTACACACACTCTCTCTCACACACACACACACACACACACACACACACACACACACACACACACACACACACACACACACACACACACACACACACACACACACTCTCTCTCTCTCTCTCACACAACCACACACACACACACACTCTCTCTCTCTCAACCACACACACTCACTCACACACACACACACACACACACACTCTCTCTCTCTCTCTCTCTCAACCACACACTCACTCACTCTCTCTCAACCACACACACACACTCTCTCTCAACCACACACACTCACTCACACACACACACACACACACACACACTCTCTCTCTCAACCACACACACACACACACTCACTCACACACACACTCTCTCTCAACCACACACACACACACACACACACACTCACTCTCACACACACACACACACACACACACACACACACACACACACACACACACACACACACACACATACTAAGTTTTTATTCGAAAATTATGTAGGCATTAGTGGAACTGCATTGGCATGGTTTAAATCACACCTATCTGACCGTTATCAGTTTGTAGCAGTAAATGAAGAGATGTCACACCGATCACAAGTTCAGTATGGAGTACCGCAAGGCTCAGTGTTAGGACCGTTGCTTTTCACCCTGTACATGCTACCACTGGGAGATATCATTAGGAAGCATGGCGTTAGTTTTCATTGTTATGCTGACGATACTCAGCTCTATATTTCTTCAGCCCTGACGAAACTTACCAATTCACAAGATTAACGGAATGCAAAGCTGATATAAAACAGTGCATGACTAGTAATTTCCTGCAACTGAATTCAGAAAAAAATGAATTTTTAATTATTGGACAAAAAAAAAACCCTCTGCAATTAGTGCCTAACACAGTTTCTAATTATTGGACTAAACCTCAGCACATAGTAATCCAGAATACTGTCTAACCCTCGATGGCTGCTCTGTCAAGTCCTCGTCGTCAGTGAGGAACCTGGGTGTGCTCTTTGATACCAATCTTTCGTTTGAAAGCCACGTTTCTAGCATCTGTAAAACTGCATTCTACCATCTTAAAAATATATCTAAATTACGGCACATGCTCTCAATGCAAAATGCTGAATAGTTAATACATGCGTTCATGAGCTCAAGGCTAGATTATTGTAATGCTCTACTGGGTGGTTGCCCTGCTCGCTTAATAAACAAACTCCAGCTGGTCCAAAACGCAGCAGCTCGAGTTCTTACTAGAACCAGGAAGTGTGAACACATTAGCCCGGTTCTGTCAACACTGCACTGGCTCCCTATTAAACATCGCATACATTTTAAAATCTTGCTAATTACTCAAAGCACTAAATGGTTTATCTCCAGTACTTAAGCGAGCTCTTAACACATTATACTCCATCACGTCTACTGCGCTCTCTAAACTCTGACCTGCTGATAATACCTAGAATATCTAAATCAACTGCAGGCTCTCGATCCTTTTCCTATTTAGCTCCTAAACTCTGGAACAGTCTTCCTAGCATTGTTCGGGAAGCAGACACACTCTGTCAGTTTAAATCTAGACTAAAAACACATCTCTTTACTATGGCATACACACAGAACATTATCAATATACACTCCCCTAAAGGATTATTAGGAGCACACACTAATACTGTGTTTGACCCTTTCGCCTTCAGAACTGCCTTAATTCTACGTGGCATTGATTCAACAAGGAGCTGAAAGCATTCTTTAGAAATGTTGGCCCATATTGATAGGATAGCATCTTGCAGTTGATGGAGATTTGTGGGATGCACATCCAGGGCACGAAGCTCCCGTTCCACCACATCCCAAAGATGCTCTATTGGGTTGAGATCTGGTGACTGTGGGGGCCATTTTAGTTCAGTGAACTCATTGTCATGTTCAAGAAACCAATGTGAAATGATTGGAGCTTTGTGACATGGTGCATTATCCTGCTGGAAGTAGCCATCAGAGGATGGGAACATGGTGGTCATAAAGGGATGGACATGGTCAGAAACAATGCTCAGGTAGGCCGTGGCATTTAAACCATGCCCAATTGGCACTAAGGGGCCTAAAGTGTGCCAAGAAAACATCCCCACACCATTACACCACCACCACCAGCCTGCACAGTGAAAACATCCCCACACCATTACACCACCACCACCAGCCTGCACAGTGAAAACACCCCCACACCATTACACCACCACCACCAGCCTGCACAGTGAAAACATCCCCACACCATTACACCATTACCACCAGCCTGCACAGTGAAAACATCCCCACACCATTACACCACCACCACCAGCCTGCACAGTGAAAACACCCCCACACCATTACACCACCACCACCAGCCTGCACAGTGAAAACATCCCCACACCATTACACCACCACCACCAGCCTGCACAGTGAAAACACCCCCACACCATTACACCACCACCACCAGCCTCCACAGTGAAAACATCCCCACACCATTACACCACCACCACCAGCCTGCACAGTGAAAACATCCCCACACCATTACACCACCACCACCAGCCTGCACAGTGAAAACACCCCCACACCATTACACCACCACCACCAGCCTGCACAGTGAAAACATCCCCACACCATTACACCACCACCACCAGCCTGCACAGTGAAAACATCCCCACACCATTACACCACCACCACCAGCCTGCACAGTGAAAACACCCCCACACCATTACACCACCACCACCAGCCTGCACAGTGAAAACATCCCCACACCATTACACCACCACCACCAGCCTGCACAGTGAAAACATCCCCACACCATTACACCACCACCACCAGCCTGCACAGTGGGAACAAGGCATGATGGATCCATGTTCTCATTCTGTTTACGCCAAATTCTGACTCTACCATCTGAATGTCTCAACAGAAATCAAGACTCATCAGACCAGGCAACATTTTTCAGACCAGGCTTCACAAATGCTTTGCTGCATACCTCGGTTGTAACGAGTGGTTATTTCAGTCAAAGTTGCTCTTCTATCAGCTTGAATCAGTCGGCCCATTCTCCTCTGACCTCTAGCATCAACAAGGCATTTTCTCCCACAGGACTGCCGCATACTGGATGTGTTTCCCTTTTCACACCATTCTTTGTAAACCCTAGAAATGGTTGTGTGTGAAAATCCCAGTAACTGAGCAGATTGTGAAATACTCAGACCGGCCCGTCTGGCACCAACAACCATGCCACGCTCAAAATGTCTTAAATCCCCTTTCTTTCCCATTCTGACATTCAGTTTGGAGTTCAGGAGATTGTCTTGACCAGGACCACACCCCTAAATGCACTGAAGCAACTGCCATGTGATTGGTTGATTAGATAATTGCATTAATGAGAAATTGAACAGGTGTTCCTAATAATCCTTTAGGTGAGTGTATATTATTCAGATCAGTAAATGATTATTAGGCTACATTATTCCCATAACACCTGATGTACTCGTGTTAGTGCCGGATCCGGGCCGTATCCAGATCAGACGGGGGACCTGCGCCTGGACATGACCAACACCTGAAGAGAGCGTGTCAAATAAACTCCTCTGCCCACACACACACACACGAGACGCATACACACAGCGTCATCTGCTGTCCCTTAACACAGATCTGAACCTATAGTTAGTTAGGATTAGTTTCTTGTGTGCAAAAGGAAAACACTGACAATAAATGCCCAAATCCCAGAGTCTGGGAACTTGTACCCGAGAGTCACAGAAGAGCATGACGTGTGTGTGTGTGTGTGTGTGTGTATCATTAGTGTGATATTAGTGATTCTGGAGCACAAACACAGAGGCTGTTAGAAACGTGCCGTTTAATGAGCAGCATCACACCGGATTACTGTGACCTTTAATAACGCAGAATATAAAAGCATCACGGAGTGAGAGGACCATCAACAGACAGTGAGATTAAAACCAATGACAGACAATAATAATAAAAAAACATGAAACCATTATATAAAAGCAGTTCTTAAAAACAACAGCATTGACGGCTTTACAAAAGACACTGTAAAAACAAAACAATAAGTCCTTCATGATCTAGGCACTTCAGTAGTGAAAGACCTGTTATAGAGATCTGATGAAAACCACAGAACCTTCATCATAAACACACACATCACCTGTAATACACCGATCAGGCATAACATTATGACCACCTTCATAATATTGTGTTGGTCTCCATTTTGCGGATGTTTCCATGAAAGGCTGTACATGGTCTCAGCAATGCTTAGGTAGGTGGGACGTGTCAAAGGAACATCCACATGGATGGCAGGACCCAAGGTTTCCCAGCAGAACATTGCCCAAAGCATCACCTCCGCCGGCTCGCCTTCTTCCCATAGTGCATCCTGGGGCCATGTGTTCCCCAGGTAAGCCACGCACACACACCCGGCCATCCACGTGATGTAAAAGAACACGTGATCATCAGACCAGGCCACCTTCTTCCATTGCTCCGTGGTCCAGTTCTGATGCTCACGTGCCACTGTTGGTGCTTTCGGCGGGGTCAGGGGTCAGCATGGGCACCCTGACTGGTCAGCGGCTATGCCGCCCCATACGCAACAAACTGCGATGCTCTGTGTATTCTGAGCCCTTTCTATCAGAACCAGCATTAACTTCTTGAGCAGTTTGAGCTCCAGTAGCTCGTCTGTTTGATCGGACCACACGGGCCAGCCTTCGCTCCACACGTGCATCAATGAGCCTGGGCCGCCCATGACCCTGTGGCCGGTTCTCCACTGTTCCTTCCTTGGAGCACTTTTGATAGATCCTGACCACTGCAGACCGGGAACACCCCACAAGAGCTGCAGTTTTGGAGATGCTCTGACCCAGTCGTCTAGCCATCACAATCTGGCCCTTGTCAAACTCGCTCAAATCCTTACGCTTGCCCATTTTTCCTGCTTCTAACAACTATCAATGTTGCATCAGGTCATAATGTTATGCCTGATCAGTGTATCCGCTGTAATGAAATAGATTTCCTGTTCTAATCTTAGTTTCTGTGCATGAAGCTTCAGGATTCCCGCTCTTTTACCCCAAAAAAAGGACTTTTCCATTCATCTATGACATAACGGGTTTTAAAATACAATATTTAGTTTTGTTTGATAAAATATTGAAAAGCTTGGCATAACTAGTAAAATGTACATTTGTTATAATAATTCCGAAGTCTAGAAATCCCACAGTGGGAATCCAGCTTCTTTAGATCTGAAGCGTGTCTGAGATCCGCTGAGGCCCTCTAGTGGCTCCTGATGGGAAACACAAACACCCAGACGGACACAGACTGGGATCAAAGTGGAGAAAACGGATTAATTATGGCTTATAATCGGAGGCATTGCATATTCATTTATTACAATAACACAGTCAACCTGTGAGCCCCTCAAAGAAACATAAAGATCACATTAATGTCTCCTCCCCACACACACACACACACACACACACACACACACACACACACACACACACACACACACACACACACACACACACACACACACACACACACACACACACACACACGTGCATTAACACTGCAGACATGATGTTCCCGCTTCCTAAACAAGACACGTTTACTGAAGATATGAAGGGGAGAAATCATCAGAATGAGTAAAAAAGAGAAGAAATACTGCGGACGAACATGTTTTGCAGTGTGTAGTTAACGGTATTACAGCGGTGTACTTCAGTCTCTTCAGTGAGCGAATCCCACTAATCCACACACACACACACACACACACACACACGGATTCCTCGACACGAGCACATCTGCAGTTCCTCCTCCAGCGTCTGTGGCCTCGTGGAGCTGTGATTGTCAGAGGTCAGAGGTCACAGTGGCGTCCCTGAGGAAGGAGTCTCCGGCCGAGCCGTGAGCGGATGGTCAGTGTGACGGAGGTGTGTTTAAGGCGGGTGAAGCCTGATCCTGAGCGCGTCTGAGGGTGTCTCGGATTCCTGTTAGACTTTAGTGTCCGCGGGAACATCCGCCAGAGTCTGAGCGATCTCACCGAACGAGGGCCGTTCTTTAGGGCTGGACGCCCAGCAGCGGCTCATCAGACTGCAGACGTGAGCCGGACAGCCTTCGGGAGGAGACGGAGTCACCTGACCCGCCTGCAGAGCTGAGGCACACACACACACACACACACACACACACACACACACGCACACACACACACACACACACACACACACACACACACACACACACACACACACACACACACACACACACACACACACACACACACACGCATGAGACACACACACACACACACACACACACACACACGCGCATGAGACACACACACACACACACACACACACACGCATGAGACACACACACACACACACACACACACACACACACGCATGAGACACACACGCATGAGACACACACACGAGACACACACACACACACACACACACACACACACACACACACACACACACACACACACGCACACACACACACACACACACACACGCATGAGACACACACACACACACACACACACACACACACACACACACACACACACACACACACACACACACACACGCATGAGACACACACACACACACACACACACACACACACACACACACACACACACACACACACGACATGTAATGTTTTCAACACTGAAATATTTCCATGGATTTATGATCAGATAAAGAGAATAAAAAAGGAATATATCGGCATGTGTGTGTGTGTCGCCTATCAGTGACATCATCGGCCCGTGTGTGTCGCCTATCAGTGACATCATCGGCCCGTGTGTGTCGCCTATCAGTGACATCATCGCCCGTGTGTGTGTGTGTGTCTCCTATCAGTGACATCATCGGCCCGTGTGTGTGTGTGTCTCCTATCAGTGACATCATCGGCCCGTGTGTGTGTGTGTCTCCTATCAGTGACATCATCGCCCGTGTGTGTGTCTCTATCAGTGACATCATCGGCCCGTGTGTGTCGCCTATCAGTGACATCATCGGCCCGTGTGTGTGTGTCGCCTATCAGTGACATCATCGGCCCGTGTGTGTGTGTGTGTCTCCTATCAGTGACATCATCGCCCGTGTGTGTGTGTGTGTCTCCTATCAGTGACATCATCGCCCGTGTGTGTGTGTGTCTCCTATCAGTGACATCATCGCCCGTGTGTGTGTGTCTCCTATCAGTGACATCATCGGCCCGTGTGTGCGTGGCCTATCAGTGACATCATCGCCCGTGTGTGTGTGTGTGTCTCCTATCAGTGACATCATCGGCCCGTGTGTGTGTGTGTGTGGCCTATCAGTGACATCATCGGCCCGTGTGTGTGTGGCCTATCAGTGACATCATCGGCCCGTGTGTGTGTGTCTCCTATCAGTGACATCATCGCCCGTGTGTGTGTGTGGCCTATCAGTGACATCATCGCCCGTGTGTGTGTCTCTTATCAGTGACATCATCGGCCCGTGTGTGTGTCGCCTATCAGTGACATCATCGCCCGTGTGTGCGTGGCCTATCAGTGACATCATCGGCCCGTGTGTGCGTGGCCTATCAGTGACATCATCGGCCCGTGTGTGTGTGTGTGTCTCCTATCAGTGACATCATCGGCCCGTGTGTGTGTGTGTGTGGCCTATCAGTGACATCATCGGCCCGTGTGTGTGTGGCCTATCAGTGACATCATCGGCCCGTGTGTGTGTGTGGCCTATCAGTGACATCATCGGCCCGTGTGTGTGTGTGGCCTATCAGTGACATCATCGGCCCGTGTGTGTGTGCGTGGCCTATCAGTGACATCATCGCCCGTGTGTGCGTGGCCTATCAGTGACATCATCGGCCCGTGTGTGTGTGTGTCGCCTATCAGTGACATCATCGGCCCGTGTGTGTGTGTGGCCTATCAGTGACATCATCGGCCCGTGTGTGTGTGTGTGTGTCTCCTATCAGTGACATCATCCGGTGTGATTGTGCGGTAACCATGGCAACACTAGCGGCGCTTTAATATCTGCTGTGTTTATGAGACACTGTTTGGATCATTGATGGACAGAAACTCATCATTGTTCTCCAGCTCAACACAGTTAGTCTGATTGTGTAAATCTGCTGTTCTTGATTTACATGTTTTACCGCCTGATATGATCTCGCTCACTGCAGTGTGAACAAGTGTCTCATAGTAGCATTATAACATCACTTTAACACACGCACATGTGTGTGATATGATCAAACAGCGCTGCGTTACACACACACACGCATGAGCGGAAGAATACAAGCCCCGCCCACTCACGAGTCAAGACACGCCCCTGTGCTGAATAATTACACACTGTGCCTTTAACACTTTTCATATACCATTTAAGATATTTTAGGGGTTTTTATGGCCTGATCAAACTGAATTTAAGACTTGTATCTGCAGAAGGTGTAGTAAATCACATCAGTGTGTGTGGACGGACAGAGGTCATGTGACGTGGCTCACCTTCCAGCACCTGCTGATCTTTGAGGTGTGGGTACGGCAGCTCGCCCAGACTGAACACCTCCAGCATGAGCACAGCGAACGCCCACACGTCTGACTTACTGGAGAACTCTCCGGCACACACCGCCTCGGCCGGGAGCCAGCGCAGGGGAATCCAGGCCTGCCTGTGGTGATAGTACTCACTGCACACACACACACACACACACACCGGAGCAGCTGTGAGTGTGACTGACCCACATCAACACTAGATGGCGCTCTAGAGCAGATCTCAGGCAGAGCACCTCAGACGGCCTCTTACACGCTCACTTCCTCTGATCATTACTTTGTTTAGAGCATAAGAAACGTGTGTTATGCTGCTGTCCTCTGAACTTACAAGCGTTTGGGCAACAACAAAGGGATTTCTTTTTCAAGCTTTGTTTAAAAATGATTCTCAACTGTGTTATGAAAGATATAACAGAGTGCATTAATATATCATTGTACTTTATGCAGTGTGTGTGTGTGTGTGTGTGTGTGTGTGTGCTTTCCCATGCAATGCCATGTCTCTATTCACTGGATCTGATGTGTGTAATGTGGAATAATGGGAGTAATAGTCGGCAACATTTTCATATTAATATCTAATATTTCATAGGAGCATTGATATGTAATGTCTCCAGAATGCCTGATAAACATGAGTTAGTCCCGGTGTCTCTACATGTGTGGAATCAACGCCCTGATTCATAACAGAAACTCATATTGAGTACAAACCCCATAACATTTCCCTGAGATGTTGATTTATGATAAACAACGGGAAATTAGTCAGATTTAAATGATCAAATATGACAAAATATGGTCATATTTCCATATGCGGGGCAAAGAGACGCTGTTAAGCCAATCAAGACCAGAGGTGGGCATTATGCCAATAAACCCAGTGAGTCCGTACCTGCTGTAGACGTCTGCACTGAGACTGAGAGCGGACACCTTCACCTGTCTCTGTCCGCTGATCAGACAGTTCCTGGCCGCCAGGTCTTTATGCACAAAACGCTGGTTTGATAAATGCCGCATCCCATCAGCCACCTGAGCACAGATGGAGAGCTGCGGAGAGCCGGGTCACATGATCAGCACCGGGTCACATGATCAGCACCGGGTCACATGACTCATTAAATACACCCAAAGAGTGGTCACTTACTTTAGTTTTAGTGCTGATGGGATGCGGCTTGAGTTTCCCATCGCTGCTGTTTGATATCCTGAGGAACTGTTTGAGATCACCCTGAAAAACAGCATCACACACACACACACACTTTACTTCACACACTTGGGCTGGGCACTGATGCAGATTGACACGCTGGCGGTTCGATTAGTCACAGTTCGATGAGATGAAGGATGAGCTGAAGTACCAGATCCACATATTCCAGGATCATGTAGTGCGGTTGTGTTTCTCTGCAGAGCCCCAGCAGTCGCACGACGTGAGCGTGGTTGAGTTTGCCGAACATCTCCAGCTCTCGTCTGAACTCCGCCCGGAGCGTTTGCTCTCGGCTCTGCAGACTCTTCACCAGCACCAGCGTCTCCTCCTCGGCCTCCTCTATCGCCCGCGCTTTAGCCAGAAACACCTCGCCGAACACACCGCGGCCTGCACACACACACACACACACACACACACACGTTTCCATGTTTTATGGGGACATTCCATAGGCGTAATGCATTTTATACTGTATTTTCTATCCCCCTACACTGCCCCTGCCCCTAAACCTACCCATCACACACACACACACACACACACACACACACACACACACACACACACACACTACCCATCACAGGAGACATGCTGCATTTGTACATTTTCAAAAACATCACTTAGTGTGATTTAAGGACAAGGACAAGGATTTTGGATATTGCCATCTTTGTGCATACCGTGGGATTACCAGTCCACACACACACACACACACACACACACACACACACACACACACACACACACACACACACACACACACACACACACACACACACACACACACACACACACACACACACACACACTTAGAGCACTAAATGTTTCTGAAAGAGTCTCTTCTGCTCACCAAGGATGTGTTTATTTCATCAAAAATACAGTAAAACTGTAAAATATTCCAGTGTAAATATACACCAATCAGACATAACATTATGACCACCTTCCTAATATTGTGTTGCTGTCCCGTCGAGGCATGGACTCCTCTAGACCCCTGAAGGTGTGCTGTGGTATCTGGCACCAAGATGTTAGCAGCAGATCCTTTAAGTCCTGTAAGTTGCGAGGTGGGGCCTCCATGGATCGGACTTGTTTGTTCAGCACATCCCACAGATGCTCGATTGGATTGAGATCTGGGAATTTGGCCAGCCTTCGCTCCACACGTGCATCAATGAGCCTGGGCCGCCCATGACCCTGTGGCCGGTTCTCCACTGTTCCTTCCTTGGAGCACTTTTGATAGATCCTGACCACTGCAGACCGGGAACACCCCACAAGAGCTGCAGTTTTGGAGATGCTCTGACCCAGTCGTCTAGCCATCACAATCTGGGCCTTGTCAAACTCGCTCAAATCCTTACGCTTGCCCATTTTTCCTGCTTCTAACACATCAACTCTGAGGACAAAATGTTCGCTTGCTGCCTAATATATTATATACACATTTATTTTAGATTGTAGTATTTCAATGTTTTACACAGCTTTAGTGAGCAGAAGACTCTTTTATTTATCGCAGATGTTTGAGAGCCAGTGTTCATTATTCTGAAGTGAGAATGAGCGTTACCCAGCGTGGTGATGGCCTGCAGGTGCGCTCTGGGAAAGTGCAGCCGCTCAGTGCAGCTCTGCTGTTTCTCAGTGTCCACTGAGGGTCCGATGCTGGTTAAAGCCACTTCCTCCTGGATCTCAGCCGTCCTGTGGCCGTTCATCTGAACAGCGCCCCCTACAGGAGAACAAGCACACTCTTCAGACGGCACACACACACACACACACACACACACACACACACACACACACACACACACACACACACACACACACACACACACACACACACACACACACACACACTCAAACACTCACTCTCTCACACACGTGAGAATAAGTGGTGTCCATAAATAACATAGGGTTCATAGACAATTGGAAAAGCTTTTGGGGCAGACCTGGCCTGTTAAAACACGACGGCATCCATCCTTATTAGAGTGGTGCCGCCTTCTCTAGTAATTTGGCATATAGTCTTAGAGCTAAACCTTGACTCACTGGGGCCCAGGTCAGGAAGCAGACGGACTGGCTAAACCGACCGCCTGCTAGCTGCCTCCGTTACAGAAGTCAGGTAAATCCCAACACATAGACACTCTTTTACCTAGATATTATCACATAGAGACTGTGTCTGTTCCGAATTAGTAATTACAAAAAACCATCAAAACCATTCAACGGTAATAATTTAATTGATGTCCAACAAATAAACAACAGATATAATACGGATAATCAAATGATAAAGCTTGGGTTGCTGAATATTCGATCCCTTTCCCCAAAAGCGCTCATTGTTAATGATATCATTACAGATAATAATCTAGATGTGCTGTGTTTGACAGAAACCTGGCTAAAACCTGACGACTACATTACTTTAAATGAGTCCACCCCACAAGATTATTGTTATAAACACGAGCCGTCTGAAAGGTAAAGGGGGAGGGGTTGCTGTAATTTATAATAATATCTTCAGTATTACTCAGAAGTCTAGTTTCAAATATAATTCCTTTGAGGTTTTGGTGCTTTATGTAACATTGTGTAGTGTAAATGATAAATCCTGTGTAACATTTGTGTTAGCTACTGTATACAGGCCACCAGGGCACAATATATCTAAATTACGGCACATGCTCTCAATGCCAAATGCTGAACAGTTAATACATGCGTTCATGAGCTCAAGGCTAGATTATTGTAATGCTCTACTGGGTGGTTGCCCTGCTCGCCTAATAAACAAACTCCAGCTGGTCCAAAACGCAGCAGCTCGAGTTCTTACTAGAACCAGGAAGTATGATCACATTAGCCCGGTTCTGTCAACACTGCACTGGCTCCCTATTAAACATCGCATACATTTTAAAATCTTGCTAATTACTCAAAGCACTAAATGGTTTATCTCCCCAGTACTTGAGTGAGCTCTTAACACATTATACTCCATCACGTCTACTGCGCTCTCTAAACTCTGACCTGCTGATAATACCTAGAATATCTAAATCAACTGCAGGCGCTCGATCCTTTTCCTATTTAGCTCCTAAACTCTGGAACAGTCTTCCTAGCATTGTTCGGGAAGCAGACACACTCTGTCAGTTTAAATCTAGACTAAAACACATCTCTTTTCTATGGCATACACATAAAACACTTTTTCAATTAAATGATTATTAGGCTGCATTATCTAGGTCAGCCGGAAGCGGGAACACTTCCCATAACACCTGATGTACTCGTTACATCATCAGAAGAATGGCATCTACGCTAATGTTAGTGTCTCTGTTTATCCCGAGGTCTACTGCAGTCAGCCGGATCCAGGCCGTATCCCGATCAGACGGTGGACCTGCACCCAGATGTGACCCATGACCCTGAAGTGTCTGCAGAGACCGTGTCATTTAGACTCCCCCTTAAGCTGCCTCATCCACACAGCATCCTCAATAAACCTGTCTCCAGCGGGATGACTCCGATTGTTTAAATATTCCTAGTTAATAATTCTTTAAATCGATGTCATCCTCAAAACAACCCGTCCAGCGTGTTGCGCCGATCTTCGAATATTACATTTTAGTAATTGTTTAATCAATACGGCATCCTCAATAAAAACCTGTCTCCGGCGGGATGACTCCGATATTTCAAATTATTTATTTTTAATAATTATTTAATCGATATATCATCCTCAATAAACCCGCCTCTCGGTGTTGCCTCAGATCTTTCGAATATTCAGATCGATTATGACCTCTGACCTTTAAAATAATAACTTTAATAATAATAATACGCTGTTTGTTAATTGGCCAGAGGAGAACTGCCCCCCCGACTGAGCCTGGTTTCTCCCAAGGTTTATTTTTCTCCATGAGGTCTCCTGATGGGGTTTGGGTTTCCTCTGGCTTGGCTTGCTCAGTTGGGAAAAAAATATTTTTCAAATATATTTCAAAATAAATCTAATTATTAAACTAAATTAACCATATAGACCAAATTACTGATCTAATTACTGATCTAAAGCCCACATTGTTACTGTATGATAATCAAAATATATTCTGTTGCATTATTTTTCTGTTTAACACTGTGAAGCTGCTTTGAAACAATCTGCATTGTTAAAAGCACTATATAAATAAAGTTGACTTGACTTGACTTGACACACACTCAAACACTCACACTTTCTCACAAACACACACATACACACACACACACACACACACACACACACGCACTCAAACAGTCTCACAAACACACACCACACACACACCGCACTCAAACAGTCTCACAAACACACAACACACACACACACACACACACACACACACACACACTCAAACACTCACACTCACACTCAAACACTCACACTCTCTCACAAACACACACACACACACACACACTCACACACACTCAAACTCTCTCACACACACACACACACTCAAACACTCACACTCTCACACTCTCACACACACACACACACCGTTCAGACACTCCATCTCGGGCTCTTCTGCGGCGCGGCTCTTCTGCAGGCGCTTGTTCTTGCGTCTCTGTTTGCAGTAGAACATGAGTCCCAGCACAGCGATGATGTAAGCAACGGCCACGGCCACCGACAGCGCGATCGTCTGGAACATCTTGAACTGGCTCTTGTCCTCGTCTACATCCCGCGGGTGCACAGGCTTCTCTG
>CM040927.1:39673196-39685696 GCA_023029165.1 Gobiocypris rarus | reverse complement strand
GAGAGAGTGAGGAGGTGTGAGGAGGAGGAGTGAGTGAGGAGTGAGTGAGGAGTGTGTGAGTGAGTGTGTGTGAGTGAGGAGTGAGGAGTGAGTGAGTGTGAGGAGTGTGTGTGTGAGTGAGTGAGGAGTGTGTGAGGAGGAGTGAGGAGGAGGAGTGAGGAGTGAGGAGTGTGTGAGGAGTGTGTGAGTGTGTTAGGAGTGAGGAGTGAGTGATTGTGTGAGGAGTGTGTGAGGAGTGAGTGAGTGAGTGATTGTGTGAGTGAGTGATTGTGTGAGGAGTGAGTGTGTGTGTGTGTGTGTGTGAGGAGTGAGTGAGGAGGAGGAGTGAGTGAGTGATTGTGTGAGTGAGTGTGTGTGGAGGAGGAGTGAGTGGGTGAGTGTGTGTAAGGAGTGAGTAAGGAGTGAGTGAGTGTTGAGGTGTGTCTGTGTGAGGAGTGAGTGAGGAGTGAGTGTGAGGTGTGTGTGAGTGAGGAGGAGTGTGTGTGAGGAGTGAGTGAGGTGTAAGGAGTGAGGAGGAGGAGTGTGTGTGTGTGTGTGTGTGAGTGTGAGTGAGGAGTGTGTGGAGGAGGAGGAGTGAGTGTGTGAGTGAGGAGTGAGTGAGGAGGAGTGAGGAGTGTGTGAGTGTGTGAGGAGGAGTGTGAGGAGTGAGTGTGTGTGTGTGAGTGAGTGAGGAGGAGTGAGGAGGAGTGAGTGTGTGTGTGAGGAGTGAGGAGTGAGGAGTGAGTGAGTGAGTGTGTGAGTGAGTGTGTGAGGAGGAGTGAGGAGGAGTGAGTGAGGAGTGAGGAGTGTGTGAGTGAGTGAGGAGTGAGTGAGTGAGTGAGGAGTGTGTGAGTGAGTGTGAGTGTGAGTGAGGAGTGAGTGATTGTGTGAGTGAGTGTGGAGTGAGTGAGTGATTGTGTGAGGAGTGAGTGTGTGTGTGTGTGTGTGTGTGTGAGTGAGTGAGTGAGGAGTGAGTGAGGAGTGAGTGAGTGATTGTGTGAGTGAGTGTGTGAGTGTGAGTGAGGAGTGAGTGAGTGAGTGAGTGAGTGAGTGAGTGATTGTGAGTGAGTGTGTGTGTGAGTGAGTGTGTGAGTGAGTGTGAGTGAGTGTGTGTGTGAGTGAGTGTGTGTGTGAGTGTGAGGAGGAGGAGTGTGGAGGAGTGAGTGTGTGTGTGTGAGGAGTCTCTACAGTGAGTGTGTGTGTGTGAGTGAGTGAGTGTGTGTGTGTGGAGGAGTGTGTGTGTGTGAGTGAGTGTGTGAGTGAGTGTGGAGTGAGGAGGAGGAGTGAGGAGGAGTGAGTGTGTGTGTGTGAGTGTGTGAGTGAGTGTGTGTGTGTGAGTGAGTGTGTGTGTGGAGTGAGTGTGAGTGAGTGTGTGTGTGTGTGTGAGGAGTCTCTACAGTGAGTGTGTGTGTGTGAGGAGTCTCTACAGTGAGTGTGTGTGTGAGGAGGAGGAGTGAGGAGTGAGTGTGTGTGTGTGAGTGAGGAGTGAGTGAGGAGTGAGTGATTGTGTGAGTGAGTGTGTGAGTGTGTTTGTGAGGAGTGAGGAGTGATTGTGTGAGTGAGTGTGTGAGGAGTGAGGAGTGAGTGATTGTGTGAGTGAGTGTGTGAGTGTGTTTGTGAGTGAGTGAGGAGTGATTGTGAGTGAGGAGTGAGGAGTGAGGAGGAGTGAGGAGGAGTGAGTGTGTGAGGAGTGAGTGTGTGAGTGTGAGGAGTGAGTGTGAGTGAGTGAGGAGTGAGTGAGTGTGTGAGTGAGGAGGAGTGTGTGAGTGTGTGAGGAGTGAGGAGTGAGTGAGTGTGTGAGGAGTGTGTGAGTGAGTGAGTGAGTGAGTGTTTGAGTGAGGAGTGAGTGTGAGGAGTGAGGAGTGTGTGTGTGGAGTGAGTGAGTGAGTGAGTGTTTGAGTGAGGAGTGAGTGTGTGAGGAGTGAGTGAGTGAGGAGGAGTGAGGAGTGAGGAGTGAGTGTGTGAGGAGTGAGTGAGTGAGTGTGTGTGAGTGAGTGAGTGTGTGAGTGAGTGTGTGTGAGTGAATGAGTGAGTGAGTGTCTGTGAGTGTGTGAGTGAGTGAGTGTGTGTGAGTGAGTGAGTGAGTGAGTGTTTGAGTGAGTGAGTGTGTTATGTTCTGTTGTTTATCTGGGCAAAGAGAGACCTCTTGTGGTGATTAATAACCTAGCATGTTGTTTACATTTAATAGCAGTCTCGCGTTAGTTCAATGACTCTCTGTGAAAAGCGATCTTATATTTTTCTCTCTTGATTTAACTTGGTCAGAAAACACGTTTGCCTGTAAGTATGAAGTCATATAGTTATCTCATCATCTAGCACTAAGAATAATAGTAATAAGATCCTTTGTTAATTAAGTTGAGTTAGTTTAAAATGTGTATTTTGATCGCATATGCTAAATGTTAGCTTCGTAATGTAAATTCACATAGAAGTTAGCATTAAGCTGGCATATTTATTTTATATGTTTTTCAGATTCAATTTGAATATTATTCATAAACAACTTCTGTATTTGAATGGTATACTGAAATGTATTGTTCTTTGCAGTTTTACAGTGCTTCCTGAGTAAAGTTTGGAAAGGATAAACAAGCTTCATTCTTTGTCTTGGGGAAACTGTTAACTATCTGCCGAGCTGATGTACAAGGCTAGACTGCGCCATACACACACAGAGGCGGGGGCAGAACAGTAAAAAGGCATAACTCTTCTAACGGCCAGCGTTTGTCGATCTGTAAGTAGAAAATTACTTAAAGCAACCATCATGACTCACAGAATAGAAGAAGAGGATTTGGATGGATTAGAATCCAGATCACAAATATCTAACAGCTCGAGAACCAGCAGACAATCTGTGGCTAATTCTATGGCATTGAAAGCACGGGCTAAAGCAGAAGCCGCACGCTGAACTTGCATTTGCTAGGAAAGAAGCAGAGCTAATAAAACAACAAGCCATTCTAAACGCTAGTTTGTATGAACTGAAATTAGCAAGGGCGGCGGCTGCTGCTAACGCCGAAGCCGAAAGCCTGAAGCAGCTGCTGAGGAGGAATATGAACTGTTAAATCCACTTCAGCAAATAGAAAAACACAATGCCTCTAACTCCAGTCGAAATTCATTATGGAAATGCTGCAATGCAGATTCCTATCATACATCCAGGTCACCAGCCTTATCAGAGTACAAAAGCAGCCAATACAGTAAATTTAGTTGCAGTTTCACAATCAGAAAGACCACAGACGACTTCACCAGTGCGTCAGCTTTTCATGAACAGCTGTGAGGCTAACAGGTGTGACAATCAGGTCGACGCTTCACCAAGTAAAATCAGTGAACACAAGTTTCTTGAGCAAACTCAACATCACTACAAAGGAGAACCAATCTGGACCCCAAATCAGATATCCAGCACTGCTCAGAGAAAATCATACAGTGAGCTCTCCCACAATGTGAAACAAACCAGTGACGATTTCAAGCCTCCCCAGTTTTACTACACACAGCCACTCCTCGCGCACAACACAAGCCCACCCAGTGCAGTGGCTACAACAGACCTAGGGAAGTACCTGATGCGAGAGCTGGTGAGCTCTGGCCTATTGAAGTTCGAAGCCGGAAAACTACTGGGCCTGGAAGACTTTGTCAGCTCTACCGATGACTTGAAACTCTCTGCTAGAGAGGAACTTGATTTGCTGTGCAAATGGCTTGGGCCTCGTCATCTGAGCAAGCTAGAAGGATCAGAGCGGTACACATTCACAATGCACCCACAGGCCTCAGGATGTTATGGCAAAGACTGGAGGATGTTTATGGCTCACCTGAGGTGATTGAAAATGCTCTTCTGAGAAAAGTTGAGGAATTTCCTAAGATCTCAGCCAAAGAAAACCACAAGTTAAGAGAACTGGGAGACATTCTCATGGAACTTGAAGCAGCCCGAGCAGATGGATACTTACCTGGTCTCTCATATCTCAACACCTCCCGTGGAGTAAGCCCAATAGTCCAGAAACTCCTCCCAACCTACAAGAGAGGTGGATTACTGTAGGATCACGTTACAAAGACCAACACAGGGTGTCATATCCTCCCTTTGGAGTCTTCACAACTTTGTTTGTGAACAGGCAAAAATACTCAACGATCCAAGCTTTGCCTGCATTACAGGAGCATGGTGTGCAACAAAGACAGAAAAGAGTGTTTATCAGCCAGCCAGTCATCACGTGAGAACAGCAGTTGCTGTGAGGAGGACTGAAATCTCAACAAGTGGCAGCGACAGAGATAATACAACAACAGTCAGGAAACAAGAAGATCCTGACAAACAGTGCCCACTACATAACAAGCCTCATCCGTTGAGAAAATGTCGTGGCTTCAGAAACAAAACCTTTGAGGAAAGGAAAGCGTATCTGAAAGAAAAACGCATCTGTTTCAAGTGCTGTGCTTCATCCACTCATGTTGCTAAGGACTGTAACAGGCCTCTGCTGTGCCAGGAGTGCAACAGTGACAAACACCTGTCAGCGCTACATCCAGGGCCTGCCCCATGGAAAACCGATGTACATGTGAGTACTGTGGATCACAGCGGGGAGCGGCAGTCGCCGGAGGCCATTCCGTCTGTGACGTCCAAATGCACAGAAATCTGTGGGAGTGCGAACACGTCAAAATCCTGTTCCAAAATATGTCTCGCCTTAGTGTATCCTGTTGGCCAAAGAGACAAAGCCATGAAGACCTACATTGTTCTTGACGAGCAGAGCAATAAGTCCCTTGGAAGAACAGCATTCTTTGAACATTTTGGAATTCAAGGCACAGGGTCGAGATACACTCTAAAGACATGCTCAGGAGTGGTGGATACAGCAGGGCGACGTGCCAGCAACTTTATAGTGGAATCAGTAGACGGTAACATCCACATTCCCTTGCCTACTCTGATTGAGTGTGACATGCTGCCAGACGACAGGTCCGAAATACCGTCACCAGAGGTAGCCAGACATCATTCACACCTCAAACACTTGGCAGACAAAATTCCAGTCCTTGATCCCAACGCCCCATCCTCCTCCTACTTGGGCGAGACATAATACAGCTGCACAAAGTGCGTGAACAGTGTAATGGGCCACACAATGCACCGTTTGCTCAGCGACGACCTTGGATGGGTGATAATCGGAGATGTGTGTCTGGGAAGAGCACATAAAACCACTACTGCCAGCCTTCAGAACCAGTGTGTTGACAAGCGGACGCCACTCCATCCTTTACCCATGCACCAGCAACTTAATGGTCAGAGAGAAGATTGACAGCGCTGTACAACCCCACACCTTTCCATGTGTGTCTCATGCAGCCAATGAAACAGATAGCCTGAGCAGAGACGTGTTTCAAAGAACATGGCGCGATGATCAGCTTGGCCTGTCTATCGAAGATGAGTTGTTCCTTAACCTCATGGATAAGGAAGTCTACATAGACGGCTAAACTGCTGGGTGGCACCGCTGCCATTTAAGCCAAACAGGCCGCGTCTGCCCAACAACAGACAACATGCTGTCAATCGCCTCGCCTCCCTCCGTCGCATGCTGGAAAAGAAACATGGAATGAAAGAACACTTCTTTAACTTCATGCAAGCAATGTTTGATGCTGATCAAGCGGAGCTTGCCCCAGCACTTAGGCCACAACAAGAATGCTGGTACCTACCAATATTCGGTGTTTATCACCCACAGAAAAAAGACCAAATACGTGTAGTGTTTGATTCCAGTGCGAAGCACGAAGGCACCTCCCTTAATGACGTTCTTCTCAGTGGACCCGACATGAACAACACCCTACTGGGGTCCTCATGCGTTTCCGCAGAGAGCCTGTAGCGGTAACTGCAGATGTCCAGCAGATGTTCTACTGCTTCATTGTCCATGAAGATCATCGTGATTTTCTGAGATTTTTGTGGTTCAAAGACAACGACCCAAACAAACACATCACTGAGTATCGCATGAAAGTGCACGTTTTTGGCAATTCTCCTTCCTGCAGTAGCCATCTATGGCCTGAGAAGAGCAGCCTTGCATGGAGTAAAGGAAAAGGACAGTGAAGCTACACAGTTCATTATGAGAAATTTCTATGTTGATGATGGGCTCTCCTCATTCCCCACCGACGAAAAGGCCATTGCTGTACTGAAAAACACAAAAGAGATATTGGCAGAGTCAAGCATCAAGTTACACAAAATAGCCTCTAACAGTTGTACTGTGATGAATGCCTTTCCCCCTGAGGAGCGGGCCAAAGACTTGGTGGATCTAGAGCTAAATGTTGACCCCTTGCCACTGCAGCGGAGTTTGGGACTCACCTGGAACTTGCAGTCTGACAAGTTCACGCCTGTATCTAGAGAAAAGAAGCCATTTACTAGAAGGGGAATCCTGTCTACAGTCAATGGTCTTTACGACCCTGGGCTTTGTAGCACCCGTCACAATCAAAGGAAAGGTCTTAGTCAGGAGCTGTCTGTCGAGCAAGCTGATTGGGACGCCCTCTGCCAGCGGCGAAAGAGGAACAGTGGAGAATGTGGACGGACTCACTCTGTGAGCTTGAGCAGCTTCAAATTGACAGACCCTATGTGCCAGTTTCCTTGTGCTCCACAAAACACAGAGAACTCTGCATCTTCTCCGACGCCCACTATGGCCATATCAGCAGTGGCTTATCTCAAAGCAACAGACAAAAATGGACAAACTCACATTGGATTCCTCATTGGCAAGGCAAAGCTGGCTCCTCATCCCCCACACACTGTTCCACGCCTCGAGCTTTGTGCTGCTGTCTTGGCTGTTGAATTGGCAGACTTAATTAAAGAAGAGCTTGACGTAGGCATTGACAAGGTCACATTCTACACAGACAGTCGGATTGTATTGGGCTACATCAACAACATAAGTAGAAGATTCTATGTATATGTCGCCAATAGAGTCACACGCATCAGAAAGTCTTCAAGCCCGAACAATGGCACTTTGACAGCACAGAACACAACCCTGCAGACCATGGGACTCGCTCAGTGCCAGCTGCTATGTTAAAAGACACCAACTGGTTCAAAGGTCCAGCCTTCTTAGCCAAAGACACCTCACCCCCAGAGGAGTTTGAGCTCATTGACCCTGAGGCAGACGCAGACGTACGCCCACAGATCCAAGCTTTCAAAACCAAGACCTTTGAAGGAGAGCTGGGATCAAACCGATTTGAACGCTTCTCCAACTGGAAGTCACTTATTCGAGCCATTACCAAGCTCATACACAAGGCCAGGTCTTGTACAAAGGGCTCTATCGGCAATACGGATGAGTCGACACAAGCAAGATTAATAGTCATCAGAAACGCTCAACACGATACATTTGCAGAGGAGATGAAATGCCTTTCCAGAGGTGAAGTCGTTCCAAAGTCGAGTCCTCTGAGGAAACTGAATCCAATTGTGGATAAGGACGGCCTGCTGAGAGTCGGAGGACGCATTCCTTTGGCTGACATACCCTGGGAAGAGAAACATCCAATCATTGTCCCCGAAAGCACCACGAGCAACCTTATTGGTGAGACATTACCATGCAAAGGTCGCTCATCAGGGAAGACATCTGACAGAGGGTGCTGTTCGCTCTGCTGGACTGTGGCTGATTGGAGGCAAGAGACTGGTGTCAAGCATCATACATAAATGTGTGACCTGTAATAAGCTGAGAGGAAGAATGGAAGAACAAAATGTCAAGCCTACCTGCTGAACGACTCACCCAGGTCCTCCGCTCACAAATGTAGGTGTCGATGTGTTCGCCCATGGACCATAAGCTCAAGACGAACTCGCGGCATTGCAGAGAATAAACGCTGGGCAGTCATCTTTACTTGCATGGTAACAAGAGCTTTGCATATAGAAGTTCTCGAGTCTCTGTCCTCCTCAAGCTTCGTTAATTCATTAAGAAGATTCACAGCTGTCCGTGGTCCTGTCCGCCTGTTTCGCTCTGACCAGGAACGAACTTCATTGGGGCATGCAAGGAACTCCAGATCAAGTCTGATGATCAGGAACTAAATGCTTACCTTCACAATCAAAGCTGCACCTGGACCTTTAATCCCCACTCTTCCCATATGGGTGGAGTGTGGAGCGTATGATAGGTATTGCCCGTAGGATACTGGATGCACTGTTGTTACAGACAAACACTGCCCACCTGTCTCATGAAGTTTTGGTCACACTCATGGCTGAAGTTATGGCCATTATAAACGCTAGACCCTTGTTCCTGTGTCATCCGACCCAGACATGCCCACAGTGTTCACACCTGCCATGTTGCTAACACAGAAAGTCGACCCAGTGTTGCCACCAGCGGGAGAGTATGACCTTAAAGACCTATACAGCAAGCAGTGGAAGCAAGTACAGGCGCTGGTCGACTCATTCTGGAAACGCTGGCGCCAAGAATACCTGGTGTTACTCCAACCAAGGAGAAAGTGGCACGTGGACAAGCCAAACCTGAGAGAAGGAGATGTTGTGCTGCTCAAGGACGCTCAGGTCAAGCGGAATGAATGGCCTGTCGGAGTAGTGGTGAACGCCATTCCCAGCAAAGATTCTAAAGTTCGCAAAGTGGATGTGAGGGTGGGCAGAAAGGATATTCAGCGGGTGTATTCTAGACCAGTCTCAGAAGTTATTCTACTTGTAAAAAGGGAATAGTGTTATAATACATTATAACAAGCGGGGAGTGTTATGTTCTGTTGTTTATCTGGGCAAAGAGAGACCTCTTGTGGTGATTAATAACCTAGCATGTTGTTTACATTTAATAGCAGTCTCGCGTTAGTTCAATGACTCTCTGTGAAAAGCGATCTTATATTTTTCTCTCTTGATTTAACTTGGTCAGAAAACACGTTTGCCTGTAAGTATGAAGTCATATAGTTATCTCATCATCTAGCACTAAGAATAATAGTAATAAGATCCTTTGTTAATTAAGTTGAGTTAGTTTAAAATGTGTATTTTGATATATGCTAAATGTTAGCTGTAAATTCATATAGAAGTTAGCATTAAGCTGGCATATTTATTTTATATGTTTTTCAGATTCAATTTGAATATTATTCATAAACAACTTCTGTATTTGAATGGTATACTGAAATGTATTGTTCTTTGCAGTTTTACAGTGCTTCCTGAGTAAAGTTTGGAAAGGATAAACAAGCTTCATTCTTTGTCTTGGGGAAACTGTTAACTATCTGCCGAGCTGATGTACAAGGCTAGACTGCGCCATACACACACAGAGGCGGGGCACAAACAGAGTGAGTGTGTGTGTGAGAGAGTGAGTGAGTGTGTGAGTGAGTGAGTGAGTGAGTGAGTGAGTGAGTGAGTGAGTGTGTGAGTGAGTGAGTGTGTGTGTGAGTGAGTGAGTGAGTGAGTGTTTGAGTGAGTGAGTGAGTGTGTGAGTGAGTGAGTGAGTGTGAGTGAGTGTGTGTGTGAGTGAGTGAGTGAGTGAGTGAGTGAGTGAGTGAGTGAGTGTTTGAGTGTGTGTTTGAGTGTGTGTCGTCGCCGTCTCACCTGCGATCCTGAGCGCTGCCTCCACCTGCACGTGTTTGTTCTCTCCATACTGAGCCACACACTTATACACACCTGTGCTGCGCTGCTTCACCTGAGCGATGTGCAGTGTGCCGTTGGCATACACCACAACCCTGTCTCACACACACACACACACACACACACACACACACACACACACACACACACACACACACACACACACACACACACACACACACACGTAAGAGTTGTTCTCAGGAGTAAAGTCACTGTAACTACAGAATTAAGAAACTCCATTGTTCATTCTATTAATAACTACAATATAAACAATTTGTTTGAGTCGTTCATTATTGTAACTGTCGCTGTTTATTGTTGCTTAGCAACATCACAACACACGGTACAGAATGTGGGTCACGGGTGTGTTTTATGGCTTAAAACGCGGCTCATCCAGAAAAAATCTGCTTGATCACACACAATCAAACATTCAGATTCACAGCCAAAACACAGCGGAGAGAAACATGAGTAATCCCACTGTCCTCAGTGTGTGTGTGTGTGTGTGTGTGTGTGTGTGTGTGTGTGTGTGTGTGTGTGTGTGTATGTGTGTGTGTGTGTCTGTGAGTGTGTGTGTCTGTGTGTGTGTGTGTGTGTGTGTGTGTGTCTGTGAGTGTGTGTGTCTGTGTGTGTGTGTGTGTGTGTCTGTGTGTGTGTGTCTGTGAGTGTGTGTGTCTGTGAGTGTGTGTGTGTGTGTGTGTGTGTGTGTGTGTGTGTGTGTGTGTGTGTGTGTGTGTGTGTCTGTGAGTGTGTGTGTGTGTGTGTCTGTGAGTGTGTGTGTGTGTGTGTGTGTGTCTGTGAGTGTGTGTGTCTGTGAGTGTGTGTGTGTGTCTGTGTGTGTGTGTGTGTGTGTGTGTGTGTCTGTGAGTGTGTGTGTGTGTGTGTGTTTGTGTGTGTGTGTGTGTGCTTCAGCACGTTTACAGCTCGTTTGTTTCTATTAGCCGTTTCCGAGCGACTAACAGCTGAACACACGTGTCAGATGAGATCAGACACAGACGTGATGAAGAGGATCTGCCGTGTGTGTTGGGCATCAGAGATCCACATCAAAGCAGAACGCGCTCACTGGACTACCCATAATGCACCAGTCAAAGACTCACTGCTGTGATGGATCAACTATCAGGGGGTGGTCGGCTCACCGTGATGTGTTGGCGACGGGTTCTGCCTCGTGGAACCACTGGAGCAGCGGCGGAGGCTTGGCCCGGAACTGACAGTGAAACACGGCCTCCTCGTTACGCAGGACCACCTGATCCACCGGAGCCACCAGCACACGGGGAAGAGTCTTATCTGCACACACACACACACACACACACACACACACACACACACACACACACACACACACACACACACACTCATGTTGTGTTTCCATGTTTTATGGGGACATTCCATAGGCGTAATGCATTTTATACTGTACAAACCGTATATTCTATCCCCCTACACTGCCCCTAAACCTACCCATCACACACACACACACACACACACACACACACACACACACTACCCATCACAGGAGACATGCTGCATTTTTACTTTTTCAAGAAATATCACTTAGTGTGATTTATAAGATGTTTTCTCATGGGGACAAAAATGTCCCCACAAGGACAAGGATTTTGGATATTGCCATCTTTGTGGGGACATTTTGTCCCCATACCGTAGGGATTACCAGTCCACACACACACACAGACACACACACACAGACACACACTCACGCACACAGACACACACACACACACACTCACAGACACACACACACACACACACACACACACACAGACACACACACACAGACACACACACTCACGCACACAGACACACACACACACACACACACACACACACACACACACACACACACAGACACACACACACACACACTCACGCAGACAGACACACAGACAAACACACACTCACGCACACACACACACACACACACACACACACACACACACACACACACACACACACACACACACAGACACACACACAGACAAACACACACTCACGCACACACACACACACGCACACACACACAGACACACACACACACACTCACAGACACACACACACACACACACACACACAGACACACACACAGACAGACACACACGCACACATACAGACACACACACACACACACACACACACACACACACACACACACACACACAGACACACACACTCACGCAGACAGACACACAGACAAACACACACTCACACACACACACACACACACACACACACACACACACACACATACACACACACACACACACACACACACACACAGACAAACACACACTCACACACACACACACACACTCACGCACACACACACACACACACACACACTTAAGTTCAGCCATTATATTACATACACACGCATTTTGAAATCATACTGATATACTTTTTAATATGAATACACATTATCTGTAGATTCTGTAACTCAAACGAAGGCAGACTGAAGCGCTTTATCCCGCTTCCTCTCGCTCTCTCCTTTCAGCTGATCTCTTTATTCTTCAGCGGAGCTTTTCTTCTGTCTGCAGGAGTGAGCAGCACAGGTGGCTGATGGGAAGGCTGGCCGCGGTGTTGGGTTGCGCTTTATACATTTCTGTTTTCCTGCGCGTGAGGTGAGAAACGTATCGGAGCGCATGAGAGCGCCTGCAGCCACACGCTGGCACTCCAGCACCAGACACACCAGCTTCAGTTACGCAAACCATTAGCATTTCAGAGTTAGGGTTCAAATTCTCACATTAATGTCCGTTTTGTCAAACATAAAGTACACTGACCGATCAGCTGGGGTGTTCTGATAGTGTCTGCTTTAATGTGATAAACTTTATACCAAAAAAGATCTCATAAATTACACTAGAAATATTGATCAAACTGTAATTGTTATTGATTTACCAGTGAAAACTTTTTTTTAAAAAAAAAAGCAAAAAATACATAGAGCTTAATCTTAATAAGCCTTCTTATTAAATGATTTATTATTGTGTTTCGGTAGTGACAAATGTGGGGAGAGGAAAAATATTACAATATGAGAATTAAAGGCACAGTGTGTAAGCTGTGAGGATAT
>CM040927.1:39653196-39665696 GCA_023029165.1 Gobiocypris rarus | reverse complement strand
AGGACGGCTTACACACTCATCAGCTCAGACACAGGACGGCTTACACACTCATCAGCTCAGACACAGGACGGCTTACACACTCATCAGCGCAGACACAGGACGGTTTACACACTCATCAGCGCAGACACAGGACGGCTTACACACTCATCAGATCAGACACAGGACGGCTTACACACACATCAGCGCAGACACAGGACAGCTTACACACTCATCAGCTCAGACACAGGACGGACACACTCATCAGCGCAGACACAGGACGGTTTACACACTCATCAGCGCAGACACAGGACAGCTTACACACTCATCAGCGCAGACACAGGACAGCTTACACACTCATCAGCTCAGACACAGGACAGCTTACACACTCATCAGCGCAGACACAGGACAGCTTACACACTCATCAGCTCAGACACAGGACGGCTTACACACTCATCAGCTCAGACACAGGACAGCTTACACACTCATCAGCTCAGACACAGGACGGCTTACACACTCATCAGCTCAGACACAGGACGCTTACACACTCATCAGCTCAGACACAGGACGGCTTACACACTCATCAGCGCAGACACAGGACGGTTTACACACTCATCAGCTCAGACACAGGACAGCTTACACACTCATCAGCTCAGACACAGGACAGCTTACACACTCATCAGCGCAGACACAGGACAGCTTACACACTCATCAGCTCAGACACAGGACAGCTTACACACTCATCAGCTCAGACACAGGACGGCTTACAGACTCATCAGCTCAGACACAGGACGGCTTACACACTCATCAGCTCAGACACAGGACGGCTTACACTCATCAGCTCAGACACAGGACGGCTTACACACTCATCAGCTCAGACACAGGACGGTTTACACACTCATCAGCTCAGACACAGGACAGCTTACACACTCATCAGCTCAGACACAGGACAGCTTACACACTCATCAGCGCAGACACAGGACAGCTTACACACTCATCAGCTCAGACACAGGACAGCTTACACACTCATCAGCGCAGACACAGGACAGCTTACACACTCATCAGCTCAGACACAGGACAGCTTACACACTCATCAGCGCAGACACAGGACAGCTTACACACTCATCAGCGCAGACACAGGACAGCTTACACACTCATCAGCTCAGACACAGGATAGCTTACACACTCATCAGCTCAGACACAGGACAGTTTACACACTCATCAGCTCAGACACAGGACAGCTTACAAACTCATCAGCTCAGACACAGGACAGTTTACACACTCATCAGCTCAGACACAGGACAGCTTACACACTCATCAGCTCAGACACAGGACGGTTTACACACTCATCAGCTCAGACACAGGACGGTTTACACACTCATCAGCTCAGACACAGGACAGCTTACACACTCATCAGCTCAGACACAGGACGGTTTACACACTCATCAGCTCAGACACAGGACGGTTTACACACTCATCAGCTCAGACACAGGACGCTTACACACTCATCAGCTCAGACACAGGACGGTTTACACACTCATCAGCTCAGACACAGGACAGCTTACACACTCATCAGCTCAGACACAGGACGGTTTACACACTCATCAGCTCAGACACAGGACGGCTTACAGACTCATCAGCTCAGACACAGGACAGCTTACACTCATCAGCTCAGACACAGGACGGTTTACACACTCATCAGCTCAGACACAGGACGGCTTACACACTCATCAGCTCAGACACAGGACAGCTTACACACTCATCAGCTCAGACACAGGACAGCTTACACACTCATCAGCTCAGACACAGGACAGCTTACACACTCATCAGCGCAGACACAGGACGGTTTACACACTCATCAGCTCAGACACAGGACTTACACACTCATCAGCGCAGACACAGGACAGCTTACACACTCATCAGCGCAGACACAGGACAGCTTACACACTCATCAGTGCAGACACAGGACAGCTTACACACTCATCAGCGCAGACACAGGACAGCTTACACACTCATCAGCAGACACAGGACAGCTTACACACTCATCAGCGCAGACACAGGACAGCTTACACACTCATCAGCGCAGACACAGGACAGCTTACACACTCATCAGCGCAGACACAGGACGGCTTAAACACTCATCAGCTCAGACACAGGACGGTTTACACACTCATCAGCGCAGACACAGGACAGCTTACACACTCATCAGCGCAGAAAGAGGACAGCTTACACACTCATCAGCTCAGACACAGGACGGCTTACACACTCATCAGCTCAGACACAGGACGGCTTACACACTCATCAGCGCAGACACAGGGCGGTTTACACACTCATCAGCTCAGACACAGGACGGCTTACACACTCATCAGCGCAGACACAGGACAGCTTACACACTCATCAGCTCAGACACAGGACAGCTTACACACTCATCAGCGCAGACACAGGACGGTTTACACACTCATCAGCTCAGACACAGGACGGCTTACACACTCATCAGCGCAGACACAGGACGGCTTACACACTCATCAGCGCAGACACAGGACAGCTTACACACTCATCAGTGCAGACACAGGACAGCTTACACACTCATCAGCGCAGACACAGGACAGCTTACACACTCATCAGCTCAGACACAGGACGTCTTACACACTCATCAGCTCAGACACAGGATAGCTTACACACTCATCAGCTCAGACACAGGACGGTTTACACACTCATCAGCTCAGACACAGGACGGTTTACACACTCATCAGCTCAGACACAGGACGGTTTACAAACTCATCAGCTCAGACACAGGGCGGTTTACACACTCATCAGCTCAGACACAGGATAGCTTACACACTCATCAGCTCAGACACAGGACAGTTTACACACTCATCAGCTCAGACACAGGACAGCTTACACACTCATCAGCTCAGACACAGGACAGTTTACACACTCATCAGCGCAGACACAGGACAGCTTACACACTCATCAGCTCAGATACAGGACGGTTTACACACTCATCAGCTCAGACACAGGACGGTTTACACACTCATCAGCTCAGACACAGGACAGCTTACACACTCATCAGCTCAGACACAGGACAGCTTACACACTCATCAGCTCAGACACAGGACGGTTTACACACTCATCAGCTCAGACACAGGACGTCTTACACACTCATCAGCTCAGACACAGGACGGTTTACACACTCATCAGCTCAGACACAGGACAGCTTACACACTCATCAGCTCAGACACAGGACGGTTTACACACTCATCAGCTCAGACACAGGACGGCTTACAGACTCATCAGCTCAGACACAGGACAGCTTACACACTCATCAGCTCAGACACAGGACAGCTTACACACTCATCAGCGCAGACACAGGACGGCTTACACACTCATCAGCTCAGACACAGGACAGCTTACACACTCATCAGCGCAGACACAGGACGGTTTACACACTCATCAGCGCAGAAACAGGACGGCTTACACACTCATCAGCTCAGACACAGGACGGTTTACACACTCATCAGCGCAGACACAGGACGGCTTACACACTCATCAGCTCAGACACAGGACGGTTTACACACTCATCAGCGCAGACACAGGACGGTTTACACACTCATCAGCTCAGACACAGGACGGCTTACACTCATCAGCGCAGACACAGGACAGCTTACACACTCATCAGCTCAGACACAGGACGGCTTACACACTCATCAGCTCAGACACAGGACAGCTTACACACTCATCAGCTCAGACACAGGACAGCTTACACACTCATCAGCTCAGACACAGGACGGTTTACACACTCATCAGCGCAGAAACAGGACGGCTTACACACTCATCAGCTCAGACACAGGACGGTTTACACACTCATCAGCGCAGACTCAGGACGGCTTACACACTCATCAGCGCAGACACAGGACAGCTTACACACTCATCAGCTCAGACACAGGAGGGCTTACACACTCATCAGCTCAGACACAGGACAGCTTACACACTAATCAGCTCAGACACAGGACGGCTTACACTCATCAGCTCAGACACAGGACAGCTTACACACTCATCAGCTCAGACACAGGACAGCTTACACACTCATCAGCTCAGACACAGGACGGCTTACACACTCATCAGCTCAGACACAGGACAGCTTACACACTCATCAGCGCAGACACAGGACGGTTTACACACTCATCAGCTCAGACACAGGACGGCTTACACACTCATCAGCGCAGACACAGGACAGCTTACACACTCATCAGCTCAGACACAGGAGGGCTTACACACTCATCAGCTCAGACACAGGACAGCTTACACACTAATCAGCTCAGACACAGGACGGCTTACACACTCATCAGCTCAGACACAGGACGGTTTACACACTCATCAGCTAAGACACAGGACGGTTTACACACTCATCAGCTCAGACACAGGACGGCTTACACACTCATCAGCGCAGACACAGGACGGCTTACACACTCATCAGCTCAGACACAGGACAGCTTACACACTCATCAGCTCAGACACAGGACAGCTTACACACTCATCAGCGCAGACACAGGGCGGTTTACACACTCATCAGCGCAGACACAGGACAGCTTACACACTCATCAGCTCAGACACAGGACAGCTTACACACTCATCAGCGCAGACACAGGACAGCTTACACACTCATCAGCTCAGACACAGGACAGCTTACACACTCATCAGCTCAGACACAGGACGGTTTACACACTCATCAGCTCAGACACAGGACGGCTTACACACTCATCAGCGCAGACACAGGACGGCTTACACACTCATCAGCTCAGACACAGGACAGCTTACACACTCATCAGCTCAGACACAGGATGGCTTACACATGAAGTACATTGGCATGAGCTGATGAAGTGTGAACCTTCAATGTCAGCCACTCTGGATCAAATGGCAAAATGTAAACGCAAACACAGACCGCAGGTTCGTGAGAAACATTGTTAAGCCCTGAAGAAATACAGTAACCTGGGTCAGAATATCCCATGGGTCAGTGATCATTTGAACGGTCATTGGCTTTACAGGAACAACCGGACTCTGGTCAACTGGTGAAGAGCATTGATGATCTGAGCTCCAATCCCAGAGTGGCGGTGAGCTCGACCCATTACACCACTCAATCTGCGCTCGCACCGCTCCAGCCAAACACGTTCACATGGCAACCAGCACCTCCGCCTGCTTCCATTGGCTACAGGCCTTCTGCTCTCATGAGAGGACCCACGGAAGCGCTAGCTCACTGACCGATGCCTGTTAATGCTGATCAATGAGTCCAACAGGATCAGCGTCCCATGCATCAGTGACCGTCAGGGTCAAACATGGACAGAGACGGGATCAGAATTAACACTTCTGGTCAATATGAACACAAACATCTATAGAGTGATTGTACAAAAATTACACATTTTAATTAAACAAATCATATATCTTTCTTTTCGCTTCTGTCTCATATACGTATATGCTGTGTCTTGGGTGATATGAAGTATTGTTTTACCTATTTACTGCCAAATTCCTCAACTGCACCATAAGCATGCATATGAAATATAAAATTTTTATGAAAAAAAACAAAACACTTTAATGATGGATCAAAATGAAATATGCTATGTTTCTGGACATTGATCTGGTGTTAAAGGCAGAACTCTGCCATCTGTTGGTTAGAGAACATTCTGCAGAAGATATAGCTTTAGAAATAAAGTGTAATACCAGCTCTCTCCAGCAGAGATCCATTCAGACCGCCTGCTCTTAGAACAGCTTCGGAGATTCATATTTTCTGAATATTTATAATTAAACATTATAAAATACATAAAATCAGTATTTGTCTTTTGTTGTTGTTTGAGGTCTTCTGAAGGGTCTTGTTATTGCAGTAATGCCACATAAGCTGCCACTAAAAGCAACAGAAAACACTTGATTATGATCAGATTTTATTATTTCAATAATCCAAATCTATAAAAATAATTAACTTAAAATAATAAACACATTTTTATAAAGTAAACAAAACCAGCAATAAGTAGATATGAAGAGTGAACACACACCTGTGTGTGTGTGTGTGTGTGTGAGTGTGTGTGTGTGTGTGTGTGTGTGTGCTTACATGTGTGTGTGTGTGTGTGTGTGTGTGTGTGTGTGTGTGCCTGCATGTGTACGTGTGCAAGGTGTGTGTGCTGCATGTGTGAGTGTGTGTGCGTGCATGTGTGTAAGTGTATGTGAGTGTGTGTGTGTGTGTGTACGCGTGCATGTGTGTAAGTGTGCATGTGTGTGTGTGCGTGCATGTGTGAGTGTGTGTGTGCGCGTGCATGTGTGTAAGTGTATGTGAGTGTGTGTGTGTGTATACGTGCATGTAAGTGTGCATGTGTGTGTGCTGCATGTGCATGTGTGTGTGTGCTGCATGTGTGAGTGTGTGTGTGCTGCATGTGTGAGTGTGTGTGTGCGGCATGTGTGTGTGTATGTGTGCATGTGTGTGTGTGCATGTGTGTGTGCGCGTGCATGTGTGAGTGTGTGTGCGCGTGCATGTGTGAGTTTGTGTGTGAGTTTGTGTGTGCATGTGTGTGAGTGTGTGTGTGTGTGTGTGTGTGTGTGCTGCATGTGTGAGTGTGTGTGTGCGTGCATGTGTGAGTGTGTGCGTGCATGTGTGTGTGTATGTGTGAGTGTGTGTGTGCGCGTTCATGTGTGTGTGCGCGTGCATGTGTGAGTGTGTGTGTGCGCGTGCATGTGTGAGTTTGTGTGTGAGTTTGTGTGTGCATGTGTGTGAGTGTGTGTGTGCGTGCATGAGTGTGAGTGTGTGTGTGCGCGTGCATGTGTGAGTGTGTGTGTGTGCGCCTGCATGTGTGTGTGTATGTGTGAGTGTGTGTGTGCGCGTTCATGTGTGTGTGCGCGTGCATGTGTGAGTTTGTGTGTGAGTTTGTGTGTGCATGTGTGTGTGCGCGTGCATGAGTGTGAGTGTGTGTGCGCATGCATGTGTGTGTGTGATCATGTTCATTCCACACTGTATTTGTGCTCTAGCTCCAGGCCTTTGTTGTGGTGTGGAACTTTTCAGATTTATGCCGGAATTATTGATTGTTTTTGACTAATTCAATTTATTTAAAAAATTTCGCATTTCCCAGTAATTTTCAATGTGGGGTCATATTGACCCCAAAGACCAGATTTTACAGTTTTGCATACATTAAAGATAATCCAGACCCGACCCGACACCTCTTGATAATCAAGAAGTGTCTTGTTTAAGAGTTTCTCGGGATGCGCTGGGATCTGTTAGCAGGTTTAAACACGCTCGTCTCCAGGAAACCCTACACAAGCGCTGAGTTCTGTCATCAGGGACGTGTTAGAGCCACTTCCTCCATTCACATCCACCCGTCCGTCACCACAAATCAAGCATCTATGGTCACGTGTGGGATCCAGGGCCGACTGTAAGCACAACAGCAGGTAAAAATGCGGTAAAATGCAGAGACGCCACTAAAAGCTTTTCCACCATTAAGAGCATTACAGTAAATGTGTGAGACGGCGTTCCGGGGCCGACCACCCAGAATCTCCCATTACCGCCTCATTACCCATGACACATCTGGGGCCCGGGGCCGGCGCTCTAAGAGATGTTGTGGCTGCACGCCAGCGGCCCTTCAGAGAAGACGCATAAAGGAGCTTTTGTTCCTTCTGCGTCCTGTCATTCATGTGTTCATGAGCGCTCATAATCTCCTCGGATCACAAGCGTAAGATACCTGGATAAAAGCATCAGCGCTGGCTTCTTATGCAACCGTCAAACGTCCCAGTTAACCGTTTCCTCTGCTGAGCAAACACAGTTGCTCTCTAATGATAAAGCAAACTCAATCATCATTACACACACACACACACACTCTCAGCGCGAGCCTGTAGAAACAAAAACAATCCGCAGGTGGGTTTCCAAAGGAGAAGTGAAGCTACAGTACAGCTCACGGATCAGACACGGCTCTTCCTGAGCGCGGCCGATAAGAGCTGCCGTTCACTTCCTATCTGATTAATTAACTGTGAAAGGAAAAGCACTTTAAATGCAGATGATCCAAGCAAAACATGGGAAACGCTGTAGGAATATGGAAAAGAGATGAAAGTAGCGCTCTGAAAAGTGAGAACGGAAAGCGTGGACTGAGATGAAGAGCGCTGGACTCAGGAGGAGGAGATCTGCTGGTTTCCTGTCCACAGAGGAAGTCCGCCTCACATCACTGATGAAACACAAGCTCAGGAAGAACACGATCGTATCCACATCCATCTTCACTCCAGACGTGCGTTTAGGAGAATCAGTGTGTGGAGCTTCATCAACTAAATATAGCACTAAATATCTTCATGTGAATGAACATCAGCACAGCGAACAGATGAAGGTCCTGAGGAGCGCAGAAGAGCTGCAGATATCACAGCCCACAGAGGCTCCTCTTCACTAACACTCACTGATTATAGAGTTAGATAAACTATAGCTATAGCTAACCATTAAAAACTTCAGCTACCCAAAAAAAATACTTTAAAAAACTTTAATATACTTTAATATGTTATATTTTATTTCAGCTCGTTGCCAAGGCAACATCATTTAATTAAACGATGTACTAAAATAAATAAAACTCTTTTTTAAAATAAATCCAAATTTATTTAATAATTTGAAATAAAAACTAATTTAAAATACTAATATAAATCTGAATGACAGATTACATGTACAGCTTAATCTGTGCTGAAGACCATCTCAGACCATCAAAGACCACCAGTAACAGAGACCACCAGAGGCCCTCACAGACCATCTCAGACCATCAGAGACCACCAGTAACAGAGACCACCAGAGGCCCTCACAGACCATCTCAGACCATCAGAGACCACCAGTAACAGAGACCACCAGAGGCCCTCACAGACCATCTCAGACCATCAAAGACCACCAGTAACAGAGACCACCAGAGGCCCTGACAGACCACCAGAGGCCCTCACAGACCATCACAGACCATCAGAGACCACCAGTAACAGAGACCACCAGAGGCCCTCACAGACCATCTCAGACCATCAGAGACCACCAGTAACAGAGACCACCAGAGGCCCTCACAGACCATCTCAGACCATCAGAGACCACCAGTAACAGAGACCACCAGAGGCCCTCACAGACCATCTCAGACCATCAGAGACCACCAGTAACAGAGACCACCAGAGGCCCTCACAGACCATCAGAGACCACCAGTAACAGAGACCACCAGAGGCCCTCACAGACCATCTCAGACCATCAGAGACCACCAGTAACAGAGACCACCAGAGGCCCTCACAGACCATCTCAGACCATCAAAGACCACCAGTAACAGAGACCACCAGAGGCCCTCACAGACCATCACAGACCATCAGAGACCACCAGTAACAGAGACCACCAGAGGCCCTCACAGACCATCACAGACCACCAGAGGCCCTCACAGACCATCACAGACCACCAGAGGACCTCACAGACCCTCACAGACCACCAGAGGCCCTCACAGACCATCACAGACCACCAGAGGCCCTCACAGACCATCACAAACCACCAGTAACACTCAGAGACCCTCACAGACCATCAGAGACCACCAGTAACAGAGACCACCAGAGGCCCTCACAGACCATCACTGACCACCAGAGGCCCTCACAGACCATCACAGACCACCAGAGGCCCTCACAGACCATCACAAACCACCAGTAACACTCAGAGACCCTCACAGACCATCAGAGACCACCAGTAACACTCAGAGACCCTCACAGACCATCACAAACCACCAGTAACACTCAGAGACCCTCACAGACCATCAGAGACCATCACAGACCACCAGAGGCCCTCACAGACCATCACAAACCACCAGTAACACTCAGAGACCCTCAGAGACCATCAGAGAACCTCAGAGAACCTCAGAGACCCTCACAGACCACCAGTAACAGAGACCACCAGAGGCCCTCACAGACCACCAGAGGCCCTCACAGACCATCACAGACCACCAGAGGCCCTCAGACCATCACAGACCACCAGAGGCCTTCACAGACCATCACAGACCACCAGAGGCCCTCACAGACCATCACAAACCACCAGTAACACTCAGAGACCCTCAGAGACCATCAGAGAACCTCAGAGACCCTCACAGACCACCAGAGACCCTCACAGACCACCAGTAACAGAGACCACCAGAGGCCCTCACAGACCACCAGAGGCCCTCACAGACCATCACAGACCACCAGAGGCCCTCACATACCATCACAGACCACCAGAGGCCCTCACATACCATCACAAACCACAAGTAACACTCAGAGACCATCAGAGACCATCAGAAAACCTCAGAGACCACCAGTAACACTCAGAGACCTTCACAGACCATCACAGACCACCAGTAACACCCAGAGACCCTCACAGACCATCACAGACCACCAGTAACACTCAGAGACCCTCACAGACCATCAGAGACCATCACAGACCACCAGTAACACTCAGAGACCCTCACAGACCATCAGAGACCATCACAGACCACCAGTAACACTCATCAGAGACCCTCACAGACCATCAGAGACCATCACAGACCACCAGTAACACTCAAAGACCATCACAGACCACCAGTAACACTCAGAGACCATCAAAGACCATCAGAGACCATCACAGACCACCAGTAACACTCAGAGACCCTCACAGACCATCAAAGACCACCAGTAACACTCAGAGACCCTCACAGACCATCAGAGACCATCACAGACCACCAGTAACACTCAGAGACCCTCACAGACCATCAGAGACCATCACAAACCACCAGTAACACTCAGAGACCCTCACAGACCATCAGAGACCATCACAGACCACCAGTAACACTCAGAGACCCTCACAGACCATCAGAGACCATCAAAGACCACCAGTAACACTCAGAGACCCTCACAGACCATCAGAGACCATCACAGACCACCAGTAACACTCAGAGACCCTCACAGACCATCAAAGACCACCAGTAACACTCAGAGACCCTCACAGACCATCAGAGACCACCACAGACCACCAGTAACACTCAGAGACCCTCACAGACCATCAGAGACCATCACAAACCACCAGTAACACTCAGAGACCCTCACAGACCATCAGAGACCACCACAGACCACCAGTAACACTCAGAGACCCTCACAGACCATCAGAGACCATCAAAGACCACCAGTAACACTCAGAGACCCTCACAGACCATCAGAGACCATCACAGACCACCAGTAACACTCAGAGACCCTCACAGACCATCACAGACCACCAGTAACACTCAGAGACCCTCACAGACCATCAGAGACCATCACAGACCACCAGTAACACTCAAAGACCCTCACAGACCATCACAGACCACCAGTAACACTCAGAGACCATCACAGACCATCAGAGACCATCACAGACCACCAGTAACACTCAGAGACCATCACAGACCACCAGTAACACTCAGAGACCCTCACAGACCATCAGAGACCATCAGAGACCACCAGTAACACTCAGAGACCCTCACAGACCATCACAGACCACCAGTAACACTCAGAGACCATCACAGACCACCAGTAACACTCAGAGACCCTCACAGACCATCACAGACCACCAGTAACACTCAGAGACCCTCACAGACCATCAGAGACCACCAGTAACACTCAGAGACCATCACAGACCACCAGTAACACTCAGAGACCCTCACAGACCATCAGAGACCACCAGTAACACTCAGAGACCATCACAGACCACCAGTAACACTCAGAGACCCTCACAGACCATCAGGGACCATCACAGACCACCAGTAACACTCAGAGACCATCACAGACCACCAGAGACCACCAGTAACACTCAGAGACCCTCACAGACCACCAGTAACACTCAAAGACCCTCACAGACCATCACAGACCACCAGTAACACTCAAAGACCCTCACAGACCATCACAGACCACCAGTAACACTCAGAGACCCTCACAGACCATCAGAGACCATCACAGACCACCAGTAACACTCAGAGACCCTCACAGACCATCAGAGACCATCACAGACCACCAGTAACACTCAAAGACCCTCACAGACCATCACAGACCACCAGTAACACTCAGAGACCCTCACAGACCATCAGAGACCATCACAGACCACCAGTAACACTCATCAGAGACCCTCACAGACCATCAAAGACCACCAGTAACACTCAGAGACCCTCACAGACCATCAGAGACCACCACAGACCACCAGTAACAC
The DNA here is from genome assembly GCA_023029165.1 of Gobiocypris rarus. Taxonomy (NCBI): domain Eukaryota; kingdom Metazoa; phylum Chordata; class Actinopteri; order Cypriniformes; family Gobionidae; genus Gobiocypris; species Gobiocypris rarus. Next base: position 39,653,527 of record CM040927.1, on the reverse strand, counting down.
TCAGAGACCCTCACAGACCATCAGAGACCATCACAGACCACCAGTAACACTCAGAGACCCTCACAGACCATCAGAGACCATCAAAGACCACCAGTAACACTCAGAGACCCTCACAGACCATCAGAGACCATCACAGACCACCAGTAACACTCAGAGACCCTCACAGACCATCAGAGACCATCACAAACCACCAGTAACACTCAGAGACCCTCACAGACCATCAGAGACCATCACAGACCACCAGTAACACTCAGAGACCCTCACAGACCATCAGAGACCATCACAGACCACCAGTAACACTCAGAGACCCTCACAGACCATCAAAGACCAC
>CM040927.1:39613196-39640696 GCA_023029165.1 Gobiocypris rarus | reverse complement strand
CAAGAAACACTTATTCCCCATGTTTGAGCACTCACCGCTGGCGTATAATGAGACACAGATTGATAAAGGCATCAGATTTCACTAATAGATCTGCCAATCTCTGTGTGAGAGTACAATAATGATGCTGCCATCTTTCTAAAGTCATGTTTACACCGCTGTGATTTGGCTCCAGATCTCAGGTGGTCATTGACCCTCCTACAAAACTGAGATTACTGTCAATATACATCTGACATCTCATATTCTGGCCTTCATCGCTATTTATGTGTGTCTCACTACAGAGAAAATATGATCAAAATCAAACATTTGAACGGAAGATGTCTGGGTGAGTCGACACTTTATAACCCAAGTGCCTCATTCCATACCATATTTAACATATATTGATAAACCGCCCAGCCCTAATGCCATTAGTTTGAGGTGCAGAACAAAAAGCGCGAGCAAACTCAATAAACATCATCACCCTGTTATTTAATGATATTTCAGGATTTAAAAAAACAACATCGCTGATTTAAAATCATGTCAAGTCATTTACATATAATACAGATTGCTTCAAAGCAGCTTTGCAGTGATAATAGGAACTTAATGGAAGAGAGATGGTTTTGGCTGTTCATCAGCTCTAGAAATAAGTTGACAGAACCGGGCTAATGTGATCACACTTCCTGGTTCTAGTAAGAACTCGAGCTGCTGCGTTTTGGACCAGCTGGAGTTTGTTTATTAAGCGAGCAGGGCAACCACCCAGTAGAGCATTACAATAATCTAGCCTTGAGCTCATGAACGCATGTATTAACTGTTCAGCATTTTGCATTGAGAGCATGTGATGTAATTTAGATATATTTTTAAGATGGTAGAATGCAGTTTTACAGATGCTAGACGTGAGAGTGAGTGTCTCACACACACACACACACACACAGAAAGATATCAGTTCTGCTGTTGTCCATAGGATATTAAGATGTACACCCCGATCTAATGCAGACTACCCACTAAACGTGTGTGCCCGGATCTCTAATGACAGGAAGTGTGATCCCTCTCTCCGATCGACAGCGCTCACTGCTGCTCGCTGAATCAGATGAAGCAGAACAGACAGGACGGAAGATCTGAGAGGAGAGCGTGTCCTCATGAAGACCCGATAGACACGAGCAGCTCAATGAAAGTCCTGATCACTGAACTCATGAAGCGCTCTAATGGAAAGTGCAGTCATCTAATATTTAGATCTCGGGACCAGATCCCATTAACGTCTGAACACTGTGAACTGTAGATGTGCTGCGGTTTCCCCAGCGGGAGAAGAAACTGGGTCAGGATGAAGCTGAAAGCAGAGTCATATTAATGCTCTCAGTAACGACTTAACCAGCAATGCTTTTTTAATCTGTCTCTCTCCACGCCGACATCTCAATTACAGCAGCCGGCGCTCGGAGGGACGAAAACACCGGATTCTTCGGAGCACTTTGAGTAGCTCCTCGGATTAAACATCTTTCCAAAACACTCCCAATACACACACCCAGTTAGGGATGCACAAGATCTGTTCATTTGTAATGTTACTGTTATCGACCCGATAAGAAAAAGTGGCCGATATATTAAAGCAGATAAATAATGGATTTTTCCTTTATTAAAATAACACAAAATAACTATATATTGATATTTCTCATGTGACTCTAGACCACAAAGCCAGTCATAAGGGTCAATTTTATGAAATTGAGATTTATAGATTATCTGACGCTGAATAAATCATCTCTCCATTGATGTGTGGTTTTTTAGGATATGACAATAATGAAAATCTGGAATCTGAGGGTGCAAAAACATCTACATATCTCATTTAAAGTTGTGCAAATGTCCTTTAGCAATGCATATTACTACTAATAATACATTTACACAATCTCTTCGTGGAACATGATCTTAATATCCTAATGATGTTTGGCATAAGAGAAAAATTGATCATTTTGACCCGTGTGATGTATTGCCCCAGATTTACCCGTGAGACGCAGCACTGCTGTTGGGCTCCAAGATTTCGGTCCTATCTGAGGTAATGTTTGAGCGAACGTGACGAGACGCTTTAGTGTTCGTCCAGCTGTTAGAGTTTAAATGATCTCAAGCTTTAAATGAATGCTAGAGCCCGGCTAACGGCTCGACACAAAGCGCTCTTGGTTTGCGGTGTGAGACGGTGAGCCGGCTCCTGTGGTGACACACACAGAGATGCTGAGCTCCGAGACCGGATTAGTCACGCTAAATTACCGTCTCCGAGCCTAGCGAGACCCAGAGAGCCTTCAGACCAACCCCTGACCTCTTATGAGATCCGTTCTGGTGAATTACACGTGTTCTGGGCATCTGGAAGGCCCTCCTTCTAATGATTTCAGGCTGTAATGCGGTGCGAAACATGCACTGATTCTGGAATAACACACACTCATCAGAGCAGGGGTTTATGGGAGTAGGGCCTTGGGATTTTCATGATGCTGAATCAATTTACTGTATAACACGGAATGAGTCAAACTTTGGATGAATAAATCAAAAGTAGGTCAGTTTCTTAAATCACATCGCGATAGGGACTAGTGTCTGTGAATATAAACCGCAAGAAAACGATTTAAACACACTCTCTCTAACACACACACACAAGAAAATACACTAGACAGAATTTATGGATTTTTTTTATAGAATTGACTTAAAATATATACATATTTTTTATTATTATTTATTTTATTTTATTAAATTAAACCATTAAAATGAAATCCAGAAAACTTAAGACAGAAAACAGAATTTGGTCAAAATAAAAAACTTACTTTAGAGGGCCCTAAAAATGTGTTTTTGTTAAACTAGTTAATCAATTGTTGTTAAATTGAATACGTTTCATAGACATGGCTTTGATTACTAAAATTTAATTTAACCATTAAAATGGAATCCAGCATAATTCAAATGAGAAACATTTTATTTGGGAAAAAATAAAAGGGATTTCACAGGCCCTAAGTGAGCAAAGGTCACAGTTAACATTAACACTGGCATTAATCTAAAAACAAATGAACGAACTGAACTGATCTGAATAATGTCTTAACACGGTTACTCTCCTGAGAAGCTGCTTTGAACCAATGAAGCGCTGGAGAAATAAAGCTGACGTGACTGAAACGGTTGACCACAATCTTCCAGCATAACAGCCAATCATACTTATAATACACCAGAGTCTTTGATTACTGTATAACTGAAATAAAACTAGTATTATACAGCAGCTGATGAGACGCGTCTCCCATGATATAAACCAGCAAACAGGGAACGTTTGGATTCTGCAAGATTCTCTCATTCATGGAACGATTTAGTTGGACATTCATCTAACATTGTTAAATGTCCCAACCGGTTTCAGAACGTTCAGAGAACACTCAAAGTAACGTTCCCTTATCATATTTTTTAAAACGATATGTTGTGAACATTTAAACATTAATAAATAATGTTTTCATGATTTAAAGGGGACAAATTATGCCCCTTTTCACAAGATGGTGTCCCAGAATGTGTGTGTGTAGTTTCAGCTCAAATACCCCCAGATCATTTATTATAGCGTCAAATTTGCCTCTATTGGTGTGTGAGCAAAAACACACCGTTTGTGTGTCCCTTTAAATGCAAATGAGCTGCTGCTCCCCGCCCCCCTTCCAGAAGAGGGCGGAGCCTTTACACGAGCTTCAGATACTCCGTCAACAACAAAACAGGCCGATCTCACTCAGACGGAGACGCGTGTGTTCGCTGCTTCATCAACACAACATCAGTGATGTTTGTGGCTCGAGCGAGGAAACACAAATCTTCTCACTCAGGGGCGTGTCTATGCTAAAGGGCCAATCAGCAGCAGCCGTGGGCGGGGCTTCCCTACTCTTACGCAGGAGTAGAGGGAAATATGAGCGATTGATGATGATTGATGGGGAGTATAACACAAGTATTGGGTGGATTTTATCATTATGGTCTGGCTGTTCACACACACATCTGCGTTCAAACACCTTATAAAAGTGAATTTTGCATAATAGGTCTGTGATGTGGGAAACAGAACAGCAGAATCTCCCAGTATAAACCTCCCAGAGTTCATCCCTGCGGTGGGTTTATGCTTATCTACAATCTTATTACTACATTTTACATTCTGTTCTTGCAGTGACGAAGGTCATAAACATGTTCTTGCTGGACACACCAGACAGATCTTCACACATCTTCAACGCTTCTCCTGGCAGAGTTCTTCAACATGTGTGCTAACTCAAGCTTGAATGGACAGACAGGAGGGAGAGACGCCGTTTCAGGACACTGCACGCTTTGTTTTCCTCCACATTACAGCGGCGGGCATTCAAAGACAGGACGACTGGGACACATATAGGAGCTGACAGGCAGCGCTCGTCCCATCAGTAACCGCAGGACAAACACAAACACTTCAGACTCAGCACATCTCTCCACGACACCCGGTCCAATCAAACACAGGCGAGCACTGCTGAACAATGAGACTCTCATCCGTCCGGATCAGTGCTCAACAACTGCATCACATCACACTGACATATTTACAAGAGGAACAGGGGATTCAATACTGGGGTTACTGAAGCCAATCAATATGACATGTGGTCGAAACAACATTATTAAAACAACATATTAGGCAGCAAGTGAAAAATGGGCAAGCGTAAGGATTTGAGCGAGTTTGACAAGGGCCAGATTGTGATGGCTAGACGACTGGGTCAGAGCATCTCCAAAACTGCAGCTCTTGTGGGGTGTTCCCGGTCTGCAGTGGTCAGGATCTATCAAAAGTGCTCCAAGGAAGGAACAGTGGAGAACCGGCCACAGGGTCATGGGCGGCCCAGGCTCATTGATGCACGTGTGGAGCGAAGGCTGGCCCGTGTGGTCCGATCAAACAGACGAGCTACTGGAGCTCAAACTGCTGGAAACGGTATTCCCTGGTGGCTGTGGCTCTTCCAGCAGGATAATGCTCCTGACACAAAGCACAAATGCTTCAGGAATGGTTTGAGGAGCACAACAACGAGTTTGAGGCGTTGACTTAAACAAAATATAAACAAGACAACAATAAAGCGAGAGCGAGAGAGAGAAAGAGAGAGGAGAGAGAGAGAGAGAGAGAGAGAGAGAGAGAAAGAGAGAGAGAGAGAGAGAGAGAGAGAGAGAGAGAGAGAGAGAGAGAGAAAGAGAGAGAGAGAGAGAGAGAGAGAGAGAGACAGAGAGAGAGAGAGAGAGAGAGAGAGAGAGAGGGAGAGAGAGAGAGAGAGAGAGAGAGAGAGAGAGAAAGAGAGAGAGAGAGAGAGAGAGACATCAGAGAGAGAGAGAGAGGGAGAGACATCAGAGAGAGAGAGAGACATCAGAGAGAGAGAGAGAGAGAGAGAGAGAGAGAGAGAGAGAGAGAGAGAGAGAGAGAGAGAGAGAGAGAGAGAGAGAGAGAGAGAGAGAGAGAGAGGGAGAGAGAGAGAGAGAGAGAGAGGGGAGAGAGAGAGAGAGAGAGAGAGAGAGAGAGAGAGAGAGAGAGAGAGAGAGAGAGAGAGAGAGAGAGAGAGAGAGAGAGAGAGAGAGAGAGAGAGAGAGAGAGAGAGAGAGAGAGAGAGAGAGAGAGAGAGAGAGAGAGAGAGAGAGAGAGAGAGAGAGAGAGAGAGAGAGAGAGAGAGAGAGAGAGAGAGAGAGAGAGAGAGAGAGACTGAGAGAGAGAGAGAGAGAGAGAGAGAGAGAGAGAGAGAGAGAGAGAGAGAGAGAGAGAGAGAGAGAGAGAGAGAGAGAGAGAGACAGAGAGAGAGAGAGAGAGAGACAGGCAGTGAACGGTTCACCTGGAGAAGGCTGATGGGAAGCTGGATTCAGTTCTACCTAAAAAACCCCAAAAATACCATCCCACCCAAAGCACACACACACACACACACACACACACACACACACACACACACACACACATCTCATCAGAGCAATGCCTCTGTCTGATCCTGTGCTTTGAGAGAGTGGGCACGCATCCCTAATGAAGATAAACTCTGGGATACCTTCAGATGGGGATGAACAGGAGTCTCCCGCAGCATGAGCAGATGTGGAGCAGAGGGACGAGCCGGAGCGCTAAACTGAGCTAATCACAACTCACATCCCATCTCAATGTTATAAAGGCCCAGGGGAGACGCTTTACTGAACTAAATATGGTGTGAATGGATCTCAGAGCTGGATTTACAGTCATCTGCTGAGGAGATGACGGACAGGTTGAGCCGGACTAACGAGGCCTGACGAACCCATCGCTCAGGAACAGGCTCGTTAGCGGAGCACAGGTCACGTTACATGAGTAATCCCGCAGGACGCTTCCTCCTGAACACGGTTCACAACATGCCATCGTCACAGCAGCTCATGGGAACCAGGTTCGTTAGGGTGGGGGTGAGGAGAGGGTTAAACAGAAGTTTACTTCCACCCCCGTTCCCATTACTCCCACACAAACACCTCCCTCTAATCCACCCGGAGAAAGACATTCATTCACGGGATTAAGTCGCACTGGACGCTTGACAAAACGTCCTCTTAACGGTTTATTAGTATGTCAATCACAGCCTCAGTGGTAAAGAGAGGATAGTGCCCCCCGTCGCACTGAAACATCCATATCAAATGCCCCCAAAACACAGCCCTTCATTTGTGGAGGCAGAACTTCCTGTCCTTTAGAATGAAAGCAAATGCCAAACATCTCCAAGGCTGCACTATATTTAGCATCTCAAAAGGGAAGATGGGTTGACTACACATGCGACTCTTCGGAGCTGGTGAAGTCTTGCTGTATTTATGTATATGACTGACCTAAATACATAAAACATACTGTCGTGCAGACAGCCATAAAAGTTTCCTGGCACAATCGTGTTTCCATGAATGTCTGGATCTGTCATCTAGTCCAGAAGGAATCAAAAACGAGCCCATTAACTTAATGTTTTACTATTATTAACTGGAGTGATGGAGAGACCGTTGCTGTAGGATTTGAAGGGGTGAAATAATCTGATCAACAATGAAATCAATTATATTTAAAAACACCTGCAGTGATGCTTATGTTTATAAAGGTGCATTTTTATTTGTGTCTCATTTCAGTGGATGAGACAGAATATTAACATTGTTTTTTTCCAACAGACAAACTGTGCATGTGCATCCTTTGGGAGATCATCAGGAAGCATGGCTAGTTATCACTGTTGCTGACGATACTCAGCTCTAAATCTCTTCACGCCCTGACAAAACTTACCAATTCACAAGATTAACAGAATGCAAAGCTGATATAAAACACTGGATGTCTAGTAATTTCCTGCAACTTAATTCTAAAAAAAACAGAGTTTCTAATTATTGGACAAAAAAAACTCGATGGCTGCTCTGTGAAGTCCTCGTCGTCAGTGAGGAACCTGGGTGTGCTCTTTGATACCAATCTCTCGTTTGAAAGCCATGTTTCTAGCATCTGTAAAACTGCATTCTACCATCTTAAAAATATATCTAAATTACGGCACATGCTCTCAATGCAAAATGCTGAACAGTTAATACATGCGTTCATGAGCTCAAGGCTAGATTATTGTAATGCTCTACTGGGTGGTTGCCCTGCTCGCTTAATAAATAAACTCCAGCTGGTCCAAAACGCAGCAGCTCGAGTTCTTACTAGAACCAGGAAGTATGAACACATTAGCCCGGTTCTGTCAACACTGCACTGGCTCCCTATTAAACATCGCATACATTTTAAAATCTTGCTAATTACTCAAAGCACTAAATGGTTTATCTCCCCAGTACTTGAGTGAGCTCTTAACACATTATACTCCATCACGTCTACTGCGCTCTCTAAACTCTGACCAGCTGATAATACCTAGAATATCTAAATCAACTGCAGGCGCTCGATCCTTTTCCTATTTAGCTCCTAAACTCTGGAACAGTCTTCCTAGCATTGTTCGGGAAGCAGACACACTCTGTCAGTTTAAAAACGCATCTACTGAATCAGTCTAAATGTGCATTATAAATGAAGCTGACTTGAAGTCGTCTGAATGTGTGAATTGGATTGCAACATTTAGGGTTCGTATATGAGCAGAGCTAGTGACGCAGCAGGTTTGACTGAACACACGCCCGCCCCAGCCGCTCCTCCTCCCGGTTCCTGCCAACAGATGTTAGTCGTGCGGGACTCGCCGTGGCATGTTTGCTGCGACTGCAGCTCCTGTTGCTATGAGCACTAACAGCTCAGACTGTCATAAACTACAGATCACATGTCATACTTCATGCTGTCTGAGAGCTCATTACAATACAGCAGTAAAATACTGCATAAATAATCCTGCCAGCCTCACCTTTCCATCTGTCAGTCTCTGCGCTTGGCTGTGAACACACCGAACACACTCGTCCACACGCCCTGCCGGAGATAAACAACTACACAAACAACAATCAACCAGGATCATCCCTAAAGCACACAAACCATACTAACATACGAGTCACGTTTGACCCATGTGCAATAATGTGATGTATAATAGGGTTAGGGTTATGATATCTGGATGATATCATAATGCATGACCTTCAGTATCAGTGGAGCACGAGTGTTTCTGGCCCTGTTCAGTCACTGAGCTCAAGTGTTTGGGTCGCTCTTCCAGGGTCACGTTTCACAGATAATGAGATAATGCATGTGTAGAGTGGATTAGTAGTGTTCTCCGGGCCGGAGGTCAGTCTGCTGCATCATACCACTAACACAATCACGCTCCGAAGCTACACTCAATGGGTCTCGTTCCCTAAGCCTGCGTATGCACACATTTTAACAAGCGATTTTAAGAACAAATCACAATTCACCAATGATTTTGTAATTAAAAAAAAAAAAATTACTATTTATTTGAAAGCCCTTATATGGAGATGTGTGGGCGTATTTGCGTGCGCTGAAAGCCCTTATATGGAGATGTGTGGGTGTGTTTGCGTGCACTGAAAGCCCTTATATGGAGATGTGTGTGTGTTTGCGTGCGCTGAAAGCCCTTATATGGAGATGTGTGTGTGTTTGCGTGCGCTGAAAGCCCTTATATGGAGGTGTGTGGGTGTGTTTGCGTGCGCTGAAAGCCCTTATATGGAGATGTGTGGGCGTGTTTGCGTGTGCTGAAAGCCCTTATATGGAGATGTGTGTGTGTGTTTGTGTGCGCTGAAAGCCCTTATATGGAGATGTGTGGGTGTGTTTGCGTGCACTGAAAGCCCTTATATGGAGATGTGTGGTGTGTTTGTGTGCGCTGAAAGCCCTTATATGGAGATGGGTGTGTGTTTGCGTGTGCAGAAAGCCCTTATATGGAGATGTGTGGGTGTGTTTGCGTGTGCTGAAAGCCCTTATATGGAGATGTGTGGGCGTGTTTGTGTGCGCTGAAAGCCCTTATATGGAGATGTGTGTGTGTTTTGCGTGCTGAAAGCCCTTATATGGAGGTGTGTGTGGGCGTGTTTGCGTGCGCTGAAAGCCCTTATATGGAGATGTGTGGGCGTGTTTGCGTGCGCTGAAAGCCCTTATATGGAGATGTGTGGGCGTGTTTGCGTGCGCTGAAAGCCCTTATATGGAGATGTGTGGTGTGTGTTTTGCACTGAAAGCCCTTATTTGGAGGTGTGTGGGTGTGTTTGCGTGCGCTGAAAGCCCTTATTTGGAGATGTGTGGGTGGGTTTGCGTGCGCTGAAAGCCCTTATATGGAGGTGTGTGGGTGGGTTTGCGTGTGCTGAAAGCCCTTATATGGAGATGTGTGGGTGTGTTTGCGTGCGCTGAAAGCCCTTATATGGAGATGTGTGGGCGTGTTTGCGTGCACTGAAAGCCCTTATATGGAGATGTTTGGGCGTGTTTGCGTGCACTGAAAGCCCTTATATGGAGATGTTTGGGCGTGTTTTGCGTGTGCAGAAAGCCCGTATATGGTGATGTGTGGGCGTGTTTTGCGTGTGCAGAAAGCCCTTATATGGAGATGTGTGGGCGTGTTTGCGTGCGCTGAAAGCCCTTATATGGAGATGTGTGGCGTGTTTTGCGCTGAAAGCCCTTATATGGAGATGTTTGGGCGTGTTTGCGTGTGCAGAAAGCCCGTATATGGAGATGTGTGGGCGTGTTTGCGTGTGCAGAAAGCCCTTATATGGAGATGTGTGGGCGTGTTTGCGTGCGCTGAAAGCCCTTATATGGAGATGTGTGGGCGTGTTTGCGTGTGCAGAAAGCCCTTATATGGAGATGTTTGTGTGTGTTTGCATGCGCTGAAAGCCCTTATATGGAGATGTGTGGGCGTGTTTGCGTGCGCTGAAAGCCCTTATATGGAGATGTGTGGGCGTGTTTGCGTGCGCTGAAAGCCCTTATATGGAGATGTGTGGGTGTGTTTGCGTGCACTGAAAGCCCTTATATGGAGATGTGTGGGTGTGTTTGCGTGCGCTGAAAGCCCTTATATGGAGATGTGTGTGTGTTTGCGTGTGCAGAAAGCCCTTATATGGAGGTGTGTGGGTGTGTTTGCGTGCGCTGAAAGCCCTTATATGGAGATGTGTGGGTGGGTTTTGCGTGTGCTGAAAGCCCTTATATGGAGATGTGTGGGTGGGTTTGCGTGCACTGAAAGCCCTTATATGGAGGTGTGTGGGTGGGTTTGCGTGTGCTGAAAGCCCTTATATGGAGATGTGTGGGCGTGTTTGTGTGCGCTGAAAGCCCTTATATGGAGATGTGTGGGCGTGTTTGCGTGCGCTGAAAGCCCTTATATGGAGGTGTGGTTGGGTTTTGCGTGTGCTGAAAGCCCTTATATGGAGATGTGTGGGCGTGTTTGCGTGCGCTGAAAGCCCTTATATGGAGATGTGTGGGTGGGTTTGCGTGTGCTGAAAGCCCTTATATGGAGATGTGTGGGCGTGTTTGTGTGCGCTGAAAGGCCTTATATGGAGATGTGTGTGTGTGTTTGCGTGTGCTGAAAGCCTTATATGGAGGTGAGTGGGCGTGTTTGCGTGCGCTGAAAGCCCTTATATGGAGATGTTTGGGCGTGTTTGCGTGTGCAGAAAGCCCGTATATGGTGATGTGTGGGCGTGTTTGCGTGTGCAGAAAGCCCTTATATGGAGATGTGTGGGCGTGTTTGCGTGCACTGAAAGCCCTTATATGGAGATGTGTGGCGTGTTTGCGTGCGCTGAAAGCCCTTATATGGAGATGTGTGGGCGTGTTTATGCACTGAAAGCCCTTATATGGAGATGTTTGTGTGTGTTTTGCACTGAAAGCCCTTATATGGAGATGTGTGGGCGTGTTTGTGTGCGCTGAAAGCCCTTATATGGAGATGTGTGGGCGTGTTTGCGTGTGCTGAAAGCCCTTATATGGAGATGTGTGGGTGTGTTTGCGTGCGCTGAAAGCCCTTATATGGAGATGTGTGTGTGGGTGTGTTTGCGTGCACTGAAAGCCCTTATATGGAGATGTGTGTGTGTTTGCGTGTGCAGAAAGCCCTTATATGGAGATGTGTGTGTGTGTTTGCGTGCACTGAAAGCCCTTATATGGAGGTGTGTGGGTGGGTTTGCGTGCGCTGAAAGCCCTTATATGGAGATGTGTGGCGTGTTTATGTGCTGAAAGCCCTTATATGGAGATGTGTGTGTGTTTGTGTGCGCTGAAAGCCCTTATATGGAGATGTGTGTGTGTGTGTTTGCGTGCGCTGAAAGCCCTTATATGGAGATGTGTGGGTGTGTTTGTGTGCGCTGAAAGCCCTTATATGGAGATGGTGTGTGTTTGCGTGTGCAGAAAGCCCTTATATGGAGATGTGTGGGTGGGTTTGCGTGTGCTGAAAGCCCTTATATGGAGATGTGTGGGCGTGTTTGTGTGCGCTGAAAGCCCTTATATGGAGATGTGTGTGTGTTTTGCGTGCGCTGAAAGCCCTTATATGGAGGTGTGTGGCGTGTTTTGCGCTGAAAGCCCTTATATGGAGATGTGTGGGCGTGTTTGCGTGCGCTGAAAGCCCTTATATGGAGATGTGTGGGCGTGTTTGCGTGCGCTGAAAGCCCTTATATGGAGATGTGTGGTGTGTTTGCGTGCACTGAAAGCCCTTATTTGGAGGTGTGTGGGTGTGTTTGCGTGCGCTGAAAGCCCTTATTTGGAGTGTGTGGGTGTGTTTGCGTGCACTGAAAGCCCTTATATGGAGATGTGTGGGTGTGTTTGCGTGCGCTGAAAGCCCTTATATGGAGATGTGTGTGTGTTTGCGTGCGCTGAAAGCCCTTATATGGAGATGTGTGGGTGTGTTTGCGTGTGCTGAAAGCCCTTATATGGAGATGTGTGGGTGTGTTTGCGTGTGCTGAAATCCCTTATATGGAGATGTGTGGGTGTGTTTGCGTGCACTGAAAGCCCTTATATGGAGATGTGTGTGTGTGTTTGCGTGCGCTGAAAGCCCTTATATGGAGATGTGTGGGTGTGTTTGCGTGTGCTGAAATCCCTTATATGGAGATGTGTGGGTGTGTTTACGTGTGTGGAAAGTGAATCAGGCAGAGAATTTTGTGAAGAAGTGTGTCTGTGCGTACAAACGCGTAGAATCCACACAGTGTATTGTGTGTGTGAGTGCAATGACTAACTCCAGCACAAAACATTGCCTAGAGAGATATGCATCATGTTTGCTACCAACGTTCTAGAATCAGGCAGAGATTTTTCGTGAGAAGTTGTCCTGTGCGTACAAAGTAAGAATCCACGCAGTTATTAGTGAATGAGACCCACTGTGCGTATGAACTCGTGTTCTCAGCCTGGATGAATCTTTCATGAGCTCTCTGTTCAGAAACGGCACTCTGCCTGATCTCACACAAACCCATCCTGAAGAGTCAACATGACAGCATTTATGACTGAAAAACAGCTTGACCCAAATACATAAAACATACCATCACTCAGACAGTCAAAAAAGGTTTACTGGAGCAAACGTGAAACCTTGTGGCTCAAATTGCAGTTTTATTGCGGTCTGTCGGTGGTTGGCACACTGTTTGATCGATCATGTGACGTGATATGGATTCGGTAAGTTGTGCTGTCTCTCACCTTCTGTTGTTCATTCATGTTTATTTCTTTCATGCCACATTAAACGGCGCCAAAATTGCATTTATGTGTGTGAGAGAGAGAGAGAGAGAGAGAGAGAGAGAGAGAGAGTGTGTGTGTGTGTGTGTGTGTGTGTGTAGAGAGAGAGAGAGAGAGAGAGTGAGTGTGAGAGAGAGAGAGAGTGTGTGTGTGTGTGTGTGTGTGTGTGTGTGTGTGTGTGTGTGTGTGTGTGTGAGAGAGAGAGAGAGAGAGAGAGAGAGAGAGAGAGAGAGTGTGTGTGTGTTCATGTTTTTCTATCCTGGTGGGGACTTCAACCTGACTGCACACAGACTCATGGGGACTCGTGTCACCTAAATTGAGGTCCCCATGAGGAAACAAGCTTATAAATCATACAAAATGAGTTTTTTTGAAAATGTAAAAATGCAGCATGTCTCCTGTGATGGGTAGGTTTAGGGGCAGGGGCAGTGTGTGTGTGTGTGTGTGTGATGGGTAGGTTTAGGGGCAGGGGCAGTGTGTGTGTGTGTGTGTTGGGTAGGTTTAGGGGCAGGGGGAGTGTGTGTGTGTGTGTGTGTGTGTGTGTGTGTGTGTGTGTGTGTGTGATGGGTAGGTTTAGGGGCAGGGGGAGTGTGTGTGTGTGTGTGTGTGTGTGTGTGTGTGTGTGATGGGTAGGTTTAGGGGGAGTGTGTGTGTGTGTGTGTGTGTGTGTGTGTGTGTGTGTGTGTGTGTGTGTGTGTGTGTGTGATGGGTAGGTTTAGGGGCAGGGAGTGTGTGTGTGTGTGTGTGTGATGGGTAGGTTTAGGGGCAGTGTAGGGGGATAGAAAATACGGTTTGTACAGTATAAAACCCATTAAGTCTATGGAGAGTCCCCACAAAGATAGTAAACCAGACGTGTGTGTGTGTGTGAGTGAGAGACGGAGGTTAGTTTATTTTGGACAGAGCTGTAGTTTATTAAGAGCATGTTTCAGGCTGTTCAGAGTTAATGTGGCTGTCAACACTCTCACACACACGTTCCAGAGCGGAGAAAAACACAATGAACTTCAGATGTAAAGATTCACGCCCTAAAGATTCTAAACTACAGCACATTCATGGCCAAACACTACTCCAGCAACAGTAACTCAATCAGAGTGTGTGTGTGTGTGTGTGTGTGTGAGTGTGTGAGAGAGAGAGAGAGAGAGAGAGAGAGAGGAGAGAGTGTGTGTGTGTGTGTGTGTGTGTGTGTGTGTGTGTGTGTGTGTGTGTGTGTGTGTGAGAGTGAGAGTGAGAGTGAGAGTGAGAGGAGAGAGAGAGAGAGAGAGAGTGTGTGTGTGAGAGTGTGAGTGTGTGTGTGTGAGTGTGTGAGAGAGAGAGAGAGAGAGAGAGAGAGAGAGAGAGTGTGTGTGTGTGAGTGTGTGAGAGAGAGAGATCTGAATAGAGACTCAATGTAACTGAAGAACAGTGAATTCATCGTTCTAACTGGTAAAGAGGGCGGGGCCACCTGTCACTCACATGAGATCCATCAATAGCAAACCACACCCATCCAATCAGATCCCCACAGACACACTCAAGCCCCGCCCACATCTGTTCTTGTTCCTGAAGCGCTTCACTCGAGAGTGTAACATTATCGTTTCATGCTAACATTATTATTAACCTGTTTATTACTGTGAAGCTCCGTCTGCATTGTATGAAGTGCAATATAAACATGACTTGACGTGAGTGTGCAGGCGAAGACTGCGAGATCTATAGCTCAATGTCATTCATGCAGAGCAAAGCTGGGAATTATCCATTCACATGCAATCTGTCAAGTCGTATTCTGATGTCAAGAGCACGAACCGCATCAGAGCGAGTCATTACATCCTGATTAACATCCAGAGCTGAATCCCAGATCAAAGTCCCGTCACTTCCTGGGAGCGCAGGCGCTGATGTACCCGCAGGAGGGAGAACACCAGCAACAACTGAACAAAGGCTCAATCTGTGCTCTGTGATGATGTCTATTCACTAACGAGAGGAGGACTTCTGACCACACAGACGCCCACCGCAGGGGCTCTTCTGTGAGTGTGTGAACGTCCTGCTGGTGCGTAAGCCGGACTGATCCAGAGTCAGAGCACACATGCCTTTAACTATACCTTAATCAGCTTATTTCTACAACAGAGATCGACTCCGCTTCAGAGGAATACACAGGAAGACTCAACTTCAGCTGTCAAGCATTATTCATTTATCAGATTTCCTTCTCATCTGAGAGTGCCAGTGCAGTCGATATTGATAATATTATTGAATATTAATTCACAGTTTTCAGTCACGGAGCAATGAAGGGCAAAACAGCCAAAAGCCTGTCAATTTTCCATCTTAAAAACTAAAATATGTGCAGAAGATGCATGTTTTTGTGATCCGTATACAGCTCCTGCTGCAGTGTTTCACTGAAAACAGCGGGACGTGAACACTTATGCACAACGAGGATTAAATTCAGTTTAACGCTAATCAAGGATTTGTTGATGTGGGTTTTATTTTAAAACGTGTTGTGTTGCACCAGTTCACTTTTGAATCGGATTGTTAGATATGGTAAGCAAGTTGGTCAATATTTTTAATAAAATTGACACATCTGTCATACAGCGCTATTTATGAGTCACATGACAAGAATGACGCGTCGCCATGGAAACAATAAGGGGAAACGTTCTAAAATCGCCTTAAACTCACTCTGGGGGATCAGAGAATATTTTAAACGCAAGCATGAAAGGGTTAAAAATGTGATGTTAAAATATCAAATTCAGTTTACACCGTTTTGATGATGCATACTATATACAGGCGAGCAGATGAGCCATGAATATGGATGCTTTCGATGGGAAAAATACATAACGAGAAACCTTGTGTTCATTTGCTTTCCTTTACAAAGAATGCAACATCAATAAGGAGTATATTGAGTTTGGTCTTTTAATATCACTATCTTTACTACAAACCTGGTAAAAATGATTGGCGGGAAATGGGATAAAGCCTTGTTTTGCGTTCCTATAAATGTGACGTCACATGAAAACTATGAGTGTGCTCATCCTCTAGTGTGCCGTATATCGAGGGAAGCGCTTCAGGAACAAGAACAGATGTGGGCGGGGGCTTGAGTGAGTGGATCTGATTGGATGGGTGTGGTTTGCTATTGGTGGATCTCATGTGAGTGACAGGTGGCCCCGCCCTCATCATCAGAGATTGAGTTATTCTGACTCATGATTATTAACACAATAATGATAACTCATTTACAGTAAACACTGCACTTCCATAACAAACAAGAATTGCCAACTTTGATTTCATGATGACTTTAAAGGAGGTTTCAACATGAAGAGGAAGAAGTTTCTACGCTTAGTCGACTCCTCTCGACCCTCTCACCCCAGTTTGCAGAGGTCAAACAAAAGGTCAAACCCCTGCGGTCTCCAGTGATAGTATGGCCTCATTAGAAGAGGTTAAAGCTCCTGAAGACCTCCAAACCTCCCCAGCACTGACAGAGGAAGAGTCTCTGTGAGACACACGTTCACATACACAGAATGCGTTTCTCCATATAGATGAGAGATCATCATCAATAACAATGATTACAGTACTTCATCTTTGTTCAAGAGCTGGACGCTGTGGAGACTGTGAAGCTCTTTGATCAGTCCATTGATTAGAGGTTTATATTAACAGATCGCTCAGATGAGAAACGTTTAGTGTCATAAATGCAATCACGGTGTTTTCTGACACATCACGGGCGCCGATGCTCTTTATGTTTCTCTGCTGCACCGTTCAGCAAAATCTGACAACTGTTTCTTCCACGGGGGAAATATTGCTTATGATTAATGCGGTTTGAAGCGCCTCAGAAACTGATGCAACTGAAGTTCAACATACAGGAGGAGGAACGGAGCCGAGGCGCTCAGTTGATGTTATTCTGGGCTGAAATACACTATACATAAGTGTTGTGACGCCCGCCTTTACATGCACATGAGCTTTAATGCCATCCCATTCCCAATCCGTAGTGTTTAATATGGAGTCGGCCACCCTTTGCAGCTCTAACAGCTTCAGCTCTTCTGGGAAGGCTTTCCTCAAGGTTTAGGAGTGTGTTTATGGGAATTCTTCTAGAAGCGCATTTGTGAGGTCAGGCACTGATGTTGGACGAGAAGGCCTGGCTCGCAGTCTCCGCTCTAATTCATCCCAAAGGTGTTCTATCGGGATGAGCTCAGGACTCTGTGCAGGCCAGTCCAGTTCCTCCACACCAAACTCGCTCATCCATGTCTTTATGGAGCGACGCTTTGTGCACTGGAGCGCAGTCATGTTGGGACAGGAAGGGCCGTCCCAAACTGATCCCACAAAGCTGGGAGCATGAAATTGTCCAAAATGTCTTGGTGAAGCATTAAGAGTTCCTTTCACTGGAACTAAGGCCAACCCTGAAAAACAACCCCACCCCATAATCCCCCCTCCACCAAACTTTACACTTGGCACAATGCAGTCAGGCAAGAGCCCGTTCCCCTGGCAACCGCCAAACCCAGACTCGTCCATGGGATGGTCAGACAGAGAAGCGTGATTGGTCACTCAGAGAACACGTCTCACTGCTCTAGAGTCCAGTGGTGGCGTGCTTTACCCCACTGCATCCCACGCTTTGCATTGCTCTTGGTGATGTAAGGCTTGGATGAGCTGCTCGGCCATGGAAACCCATTCCATGAAGCTCTCTCCGCACTGTTCCTGAGCTCATCTGAAGGCCACAGGAGTTTGGAGGTCTGGAGCGATTGACTCTGCAGAAAGTTGGTGACTTCTGCGCACTGTGACCCTCAGCATGCGCTGACCCCGCTCTGGGATTGAGTTGCTGTTGTTCCCAATCGCTTCCTCTTTGTTATAATCCCACTAACAGTTGAGTGTGGAATATTTAGTAGTGAGGAAATGTCAGGAATGGCCTTATTGCACAGGTGGCAACCTATCCCGGTCCCACGCTTGAGTTCACTGAGCTCCTGAGAGCGAGCCATTCTCTCACAAATGTGTGTAGAAGCGTCTGCATGCCTAGAGCTTGATTTATACACCTGTGGCCATGAAGGGACTGAACACCTGAACTCTGGGATCCCAATACTTCTGGAGATATAGAGTATCTTATGCTCAGCCTTAACGCCATCCGTTAACTTGCTAATATTTAACTTCTCAAATAGCTAGTGAACATTTCTTTAATTAAAAAGTTAAATGTTAACCAATTAAATAATTTACTTATTATTTTAAGCTCATGTCAACACAAGACAACCATCATGATGAGACCCAACTGGTACATTTTTAAATGCACAAGTTTCAATTTCTGGTAACAAATTGTCAGTAAAACCAAGAGGTTTTCCACCCAGAGCAATATTGATATTCATGACTTCTGCATTAAAGTCTGCTGGAGATTGAACTGAATGCATCAGGAAGTGTGAGCTACTGTACTTGGGGTTTATTTTCCATGTAAAGTCTTTCGAGATTGAGTAGAATGAACGGAGGATCTCCATCCACTGAGAATAAAGCGAGTGCTGGCAGCGACTCCTCCTCTGAGCGAGATGAGAGGCCTGACCTGATTAAAGCAGCGCTGGCGGTGTCTGCACAGGTTTACTCTTTCACAAGCTCTTCACTCTCTGTTCTCAGCATTTCAATCATGTGACATCATCAAACAAGCCCCTCTTGAGCCTGTACAACAACAAGAGCTCTCGTGTCATCGCTTCACATGAGACGAACACCAGGGAAACTCCTCTACTCACTCTGGACATTCATTAACCAACTCCACTCAATACAGCTCATCCTGAACGACGAGAGGAATGAGGATTCATCTGAGAAACACAGAGAAGCACCAAACGCCGTCAGACAGACAGGCACTCAGACAGACAGGCACTCAGAGAGACACACAGACAGACACTCAGACAGAGAGACAGACACTCAGACAGAGAGACAGACACTCAGACAGAGAGACAGACACTCAGACAGACACACAGACACTCAGACAGAGAGACAGACACTCAGACAGAGAGACAGACACTCAGACAGACAGACACACACTCACTCAGACAAACACTCAGACAGAGAGACACACAGATAGACACACACTCAGACAGACAGACACACACTCACTCAGACAGACACTCAGTCAGAGAGACACACAGACAGACACACACTCAGACAGACAGACAGACACTCAGTCAGAGAGACAGACAGACAGACACACACTCAGACAGACAGACAGACACACACACAGACAGACACACACTCAGACAGACAGACACACACTCACTCAGAGAGACACACAGACAGACACACACTCACTCAGACAGACACACACTTACTCAGAGAGACACACACTCAGTCAGAGAGACAGACAGACAGACAGACACACACTCAGACAGACAGACAGACACACACACAGACAGACACACACTCACTCAGAGAGACACACAGACAGACACACACTCACTCAGACAGACACTCAGACAGACACACACTTACTCAGAGAGACACACACTCAGTCAGAGAGACACACACTCAGTCAGACAGACAGACACACACTCAGACAGACAGACACACACTCACTCAGAGAGACACACAGACAGACACACACTCACTCAGACAGACACTCAGACAGACACACACTTACTCAGAGAGACAGACAGACAGACACACTCAGACAGACAGACACACACACACAGACAGACACACACTCAGACAGACAGACACACACTCACTCAGAGAGACAGACAGACAGACACACACTCACTCAGAGAGACACACAGACAGACACACACTCACTCAGACAGACACACACTCAGACAGAGAGACACACAGACACACAATTTGTGGGCGGGTTGCGTGAATGGTGGGTTCATTAGCCTATTATTCTTAATGAAAAACACGACAACAAAACAGTACGATGACAAACTCACTTAAATAGGCGCTTTTCCATTTCATCTGGTCAGTGTCTCGTGATGAAAGATCTGACTCCTGATGTGCGACGCCATCTGCCACTCAGACAAACAACCGGCCCACAGCTGCAGAACTTCCTCCACAACACTTCCTGCCACACAGGAAAGCAGCTCCCGCTCTCCGTCCACGCGACCTTGAGCTCACTTCCTGTGCGGCCGTTCCACCACACCAGCGTCAGAACACTTCCGGACGCGTCTCCGACAACACACTTCCCGAGCCCGCGTTAGGAAGAGCAGGGGTGATAGGGAATGAGAGGACCACGGGTGGAAGCTAACATCAGACCCAAACTCACAGAGAGATGCTGCTAACAGCCAACAGGAACCGGTTTATGTGGATCTCAGAGCAGGGATGTGTTACCCATGAGCCACTTTACACCAATGAGCACGCTTCAAACCTCCACGCGTGTGCTATGATGTCAATCACAGCATTCTTACAGTAATTCAGTAACAATGGAAGCAAAATCAGAAATGAGCAGCCGGAGCACTTATGAATTATTCAGTAACATCTAGTTTTTATAGTTTCTTTATTGTTCAAATCCTATCCTATGGGAGTCGGTGATGTTCTCAAACGTTATATGACAGCTACATCTATGCTTTCTTACACCTGTACTTCCACTGTTAGTGCGTCACTGCAACAAAAAAGTTATATTGGATCCAAAACATTCCTTTTAATGATGTCACTGAGTACACACACACACACACACACACACACACACACAGGTGGCAGCAGAAACAGAGATGATGCACAAAAGATGGATATCAACTAAAGAACTGAAAACAGGGAGAAATGAGAGCGAGTCAGAGCAAACGGAGTGCAATATCAGTGAAATCTAGCGGGAGCGCTGGCGTTCACAGCTGAATGAAGACACACACCGTCCTGAACTCACTGTCAAACACACACACACACACACACTCCACCAGAGCCACTGATCTCAGGACATGAACAACAGACGGATGGCAGTCTGACAGCAGGAGCCAACGACACTCAGAGCTGGAGACAAAGACATAAAATACATAGAGTTACTGAGAGACTCACTGACAGGCAGTCAATCGACATGAATCCACTGAGCATACAGGGTTACTAAGGGCTCATCACACACACACACACACACACACACACACACACACACACACACAGACAGACACACACACACAACGCACGTTAACCTGGAGTATCTATAGAGTGTTGATCCTTCATATCTCCCAAGAGTCTTTAGTTTATCAGATTTATAAAAGACAGACACACTGTACCGATTCTTACTGAGAACAGCCGAGCTCGTGGAGGCGTGCAGTGGGCGGAGCTAAAGACACACACACACACACACACACACACTTGCTGCAGTTTCACTCTCCGCCTGAGGATCCCACTCATGACCGGGAGCAACACACACACCTGCAGAACTCCGGGAGCACACACTGCATCCACTGTTCCCGTAACGCTGGGTTATTTGGGAAGCTGAACAAGCTGATCTTTCCTCACACACACACTTTTTTAGTGACATTGATGATCTCGTCTCTAAAAACACAACGCCAGCGCCACCGACGGCTCCCGTAACCCCAACCAAGCTCAGTGATGTGTGTGTGTGTGTGTGTGTGTGTGTGTGCTCATCCAAGAGAAGTGCCCATATAAGGAGTTCCGCCCTTTATGATGTCACACAGGGCAAACTCGAAAAACACTTTCAGAAGCTTGTGTGAATCCTGAAGGAGTGTGTTTGGCACAGAAATACTGCGTCACACGTCCAACTCATGTTTTGAAACGTTGTCCATGTTTATCATGAGGATCAGCTCTTTGTGGGAAAAATGCAGGAAATAGCATTAGACCCCTCCCCCATTAGACAGAATTTGACAGCTGAGGCTTTTTTGACTGACAGGATATAATCGGCCCTGATCATTGGCTGTTTTTAAACAATTGGCGATAGTGAAAATAATTGCTTTATATATCGATACATCGGTGCATCCCAACTTAAAGCAGAGGGATCATCTGTCTCAGGATCACAGGTCGTGTAAAGCACCATCTGTGCTTGAGCATCAGAATCAGACGAGAGTGTGTGATGTTGGGATCGAGAGATGCGTGAGAAGAGTGTGTGGTGGGGCAGTATATGAAATATGGGCTATAACAACATAAACACACACACACACACACGGATGGTGACCGAGGCGGGGGAGGGGGTGAACATACGGACAGAGCTCAGCTGATGTATATGATTTGAGTTCTCATAAGATCACATGACCTATGAAACCATGGCTTGCCAACCGCAGACTAGTTATTCAGTTACATACGCTAGTTGGTTTAATTGGAATTTTAATTTCATTGTGACTTTGAAGAAACACAGGATTGAGCCTGACACAGCACACAGATGCATGTAGTTTTGCACACACACACAGGCAGAGACGCTCCTCTTCATCATGTGACTGCGGAGCTCCGCCCCCAGCTGCAGATCTCAGGTGAGCACTCCTGAGAGAACTCATTACTCTGATTATGGAATCATCCACGCTGTGTTTCAATCAGAGAGTCAGAGAGCACCTGGTCTTCACGCAAGGATGAGGAAAGTGTGTCCTGAACACACACCTGAGCCTCAAACCAACAACCGCTACAAAACTACACTGACCCTATTACAATCAACAACTGAAGATATCAACCACAGACAGACATAGATGCAGTAAAAAAGGATCACGCATAACATTATAACCTAATATTGTGTTGCTGTCCCGTCGAGGCATGGACTCCTCTAGACCCCTGAAGGTGTGCTGTGGTATCTGGCACCAAGATGTTAGCAGCAGATCCTTTAAGTCCTGTAAGTTGCGAGGTGGGGCCTCCATGGATCGGACTTGTTTGTTCCGCACATCCCACAGATGCTCGATTGGATTGAGATCTGGGAATTTAGAGGCTGAGTCAACACCTCAAACTCGTTGTTGTGCTCCTCAAACCATTCCTGAAGCATTTGTGCTTTGTGTCAGGAGCATTATCCTGCTGGAAGAGCCACAGCCACCAGGGAATACCGTTTCCATGAGAGGCTGTACATGGTCTCAATGCTTAGGTAGGTGGACGTGTCAAAGGAACATCCACATGGATGGCAGGACCCAAGGTTTCCCAGCAGAACATTGCCCAAAGCATCACCTCCGCCGGCTCGCCTTCTTCCCATAGTGCATCCTGGGGCCATGTGTTCCCCAGGTAAGCCACGCACACACACCCGGCCATCCACGTGATGTAAAAGAACACGTGATCATCAGACCAGGCCACCTTCTTCCATTGCTCCGTGGTCCAGTTCTGATGCTCACGTGCCACTGTTGGTGCTTTCGGCGGGTCAGGGGTCAGCATGGGCACCCTGACTGGTCAGCGGCTATGCCGCCCCATACGCAACAAACTGCGATGCTCTGTGTATTCTGAGCCCTTTCTATCAGAACCAGCATTAACTTCTTGAGCAGTTTGAGCTCCAGTAGCTCGTCTGTTTGATCGGACCACACGGGCCAGCCTTCGCTCCACACGTGCATCAATGAGCCTGGGCCGCCCATGACCCACCCACTAACATGAGCCGTGAGGAAGAGCTAATCAGTGTTATTCACTTCATAATGTTATGGCTGATTGGTGTATAGTCTCAAAGCTGAATTTATCATCATTACTCCAGTCTTCAGTGTCACATGATCCTTTAGAATTCATTCTAATATGAGGATTTGCTGCTTATTTATTATTTAGCAGTATATCATATTTACTGCATATTTAGTTGCAATATATAACTGCAGTTACTCCCGACTCCACAACACACTGCTCAACCCCTCCCTCTCGCTCGCTTCCATCTATTCAATCTATTTTTCTACTGTAATCCAAGGTTGCACAGCATTGTCTCATTGCCTAAGGTGATGAAGCTCAACACTCACTGATGTTCCCTGGGGATTCAGACTGACCTGGGCTCAACAGTGCGGATCTCAGAGGTCTAAAGGCCCGCTCACAACAAGAACCATAACTATAGTGCCCACACCAATGAATCATATCCTTCTGTTTATTATGAGCCCAACGCTTCTAATGCTTGATGGATTCAGTGTTTGTATGGTTTCAGCTGAAATAAAAGCGCTCTGAAAGTGATTCTCTGTGTCATTCCCACTCACGCTCCATTGATGGCATCTGCAGACGGGTCATGCTAATCCAATTCCTCCTGGTCAAACATGTTAATCCCAGCGATCTCAGAGCTACTGATGACTGCTGACACGTCAAACAAGCGGGTTATCCCTTCTGTTCCCGGTGACATTATGCCCGGTTGAGACTCCATGATATGGGCATGATGTGTGGGGATTCGGAAACACTGGCCACTGTTTGTCTACGCTCTTGTTTACAGAAGTCCATCGCTAGATCCATCTTATCAATGACATCACGCACTTCATTAAACATGGCCACTGATAATTGGTCAGCAAGCAACGTGTAGTCATGTTCACTGTCTATGACTAGAATTTAGGAGTCAAAATCACATAATCTAACAGCAAAGGATTTGTTCCCGAAAAAAGGTTTAGCGCATCAATGTTTCCCCATATCGAGTGTGTTTAGCCACGCTGCAGTAGGGCGGTTGTCTGGCTATCACCACAGCAAGCTCAGTTTAAGATTGAACACTGGTCTGGAGTCTGCTCTGGATGTTCTACTGCACAAGAGGTGTGACAAACGGGCATAGTTCAAATGACTCTGTACGCAATCGGATAGTCCTTCAATCAATCAGACCACAAGAGGCGTGATCAACAGGTAATTCTCTCTATCCCTCATCGTGTTAAACCCACCAATAGCGTGCCAGGTGGATAAGCCAGTCTGTGATTGGTTCCCGCAAGAGTGTAACAGAAGATATCGATATCGCCGGCAGATCAGGCTGGGTTTACTCTAGTAGGGCGGGAGAACTACAGCCGGTCTGACACGCTGATGGAGGATTACTCTAGTCCAGATCTCACCACACGGCTCCTGATGGGAACGCTTTTCTCATGTTGATTTATGGACTTCATCTTCTGTCGGTTTTCTCTCTAACTCCGGAGGAATATCACTATCAGACAATTTGATTATGACTGCAATAAACATGCAAATATGAGCCGTTGAATATTTCAGCTGGCTGAGGAAAATCTCTCTCTCACGTGTGAATGATAAAGCGTCTCAGAGCGGCGTACCAACACACTCCTACACTTCACCTGAACCGCAGACGCTCGGCTGGACTTCATCACACGACGGAGTAAATATTTGAGTGTTGGTGGGCGGACATATTTCACAGATAACAGGAGAATCCAGCGGCACTCGGGAGATCTGGGAAACATCAGGGCTTTATTCCACATCATTTCATGTTAAGAAACCGGATGTATATGTGAACGCACGCAGAGTTTAACAGATGTCAACACACACACACACACACACACACACACACGCACACGCACACACACACACACGCACACGCACACGCACACGCACACAAGTGTGTTATTATAGAAGCACATTTCAGAAGAAAACATCATGCTTTTTTAAATCATAACATTGTGTCATTTATGAGATTTATGAGAAAAAAGTTTAAATGATGACAATTGAAAACTCGCCTTATTTATCTCCTAATTTTGACTTTTTAATCGATCATCAATGTACGAGGACATTATTAGTGTAGTGAATTTCTCTGACACACGTGTAAACAGCACATTCAGGGCTGAAGGATCAACTATAGCACTCTTATGGAAATATGACCATATTTTGTCATATTTGATCATTTAAATCTGACTAATTTCCCATTGTTTATCATAAATCAACATCTCAGGGAAATGTTATGGGGTTTGTACTCAATATGAGTTTCTGTTATGAATCAGGGCGTTGATTCCACACATGTAGAGACACCAGGACTAACTCATGTTTATCAGGCATTCTGGAGACATTACATATCAATGCTCCTATGAAATATTAGATATTAATATGAAAATGTTGCCGATTATTACTCCCATTATTCCACATTACACACATCAGATCCAGTGAATAGAGACATGGCATTGCATGGGAAAGCACACACACACACACACACACACACACACACACACTGCATAAAGTACAGTGATATATTAATGCACTCCATTATATCTTTCATAACACAGTTGAGAATCATCTTTAAACAAAGCTTGGTTGAAAAAATCCTGACAATTGATTGGTGAATGAATAGAAAATCCCATTGTTTTTGCCTAAACGTGTGAATTATTGTGTTGTTGTTTTTTTGTCGGTATCCACGAATATGGACTTAGCATAACACATGAATTAAATATAAATATTTGTTTCTTATGCTCTAATGACATTCAAACTTAATTTTCCTGTGTTTTAAGGGATTTAAATAACATTTTTAATCCCTCATGTCAATTTAATTATGACATATCAAGTCATTAGTATGTCATAATCTCGATTTATAATCATTAATCTGTCATGATTTCCCAAAGCATGTGTGGCGGAAGTGGCGCGCAGGTAACGCGAGCCTGATCCGTGTGTGTCCAGGTGAGATGGCCGTACCTTTGGAGCACATCACGAGCAGGGCCAGCAGACTGCCGTCGGGGCTCCGGCTCCGGCTCCGTCGTGTTGTTGTTCTGGAGCGCCTCTCGGTTTCGGTCCCCGGTGATCCGTCCATGTTTTCCGGGGAGGCGCAGGTGTAGCTGCGCAGGTCAAACGCGTTCACAAAGTGCGCAGAAATGACGGTTCTTCTGTTTCCCAACAAACTGAGATGTGAGAGAAGCGCTCCGTGAGTCCGGTAACATGAGCCGAGTCCGGTGAGTGACCGGTGTATTCCTGCCGCGCTCGGGATCGGTCTGGAGTCCGTGAGAAACGGAGGCTCACTTTACTCGGTCCCGGGTTCTCTCTCTCTCTCTCTCTCTCTCTCTCTCTCTCTCTCTCTCTCTCTCTCTCTCTCTCTCTCTCTCTCTCCGGAGCTTCCGGTTTCAGCGCGCTCGCTCATGTCGGGAAACGGGTCCAATGCTGCATCCCGCTGGCGGCACCGGGAAACAGCGACCGCATTACTAACGCATTTCTCACTGGTGTGCCTTTCTCTTCACTAAACCGGTTTTAATTTTGTAGCTAAACTTGGTGGTGAGGTGTCCAAAAATAATCTTCTATCATAAAACCTTGAAATTAAATATATGGACCCATAGTTTGTCTATAAAGGCCAAACAATGGACGTTGACTAAATAAATCTACCTACATATTTTCCATAATAATCAGTTTTTGTCCGAACCATCCGCGACTGGACACATGATCTCAGGTACAGTTTATGTGCGTTATATAATGTTAAAGGAATATTATGAGTTGGAATATCGTTTTGCGCGGCGCCGATGGATCACCTCAGATCTTGAAAATGAATTAAACAAGAGCGTTCAAACTGTGAACACACACATTATATGACAAAGATTGTTTTAGTCACCCGGTATGTGTTTTAAGTTCAGATGGTGTAGGCCTTAATGTAAATGAGGTTTAGCTCTTCAGTCTGAAAGCGGATTGGTGATTTAACTTTAACTATGTTAAACTAATCTAAATGAATTTCTCCTCACATGACTTACTGTTGGTTTCTGAAGGCATCTCCCCATGGCAGTCTCTCAGCACAGCGCCGCGGTTCTTCTGTCGGTGGAACTGACCATATCAGTTAAACTGCCGTTAGTTTTTAAATGATGGTAGCAGCGCGCGCTTTTTTTGCGGCGGTTTGTTTAGGCGGGAA
>CM040927.1:39595696-39608196 GCA_023029165.1 Gobiocypris rarus | reverse complement strand
TGTGTTATGTGTTCATACGTGTTGTTGTGTGTGTTCATATGTGGTGTTTTGTGTGTTCATAAGTGTTGTTGTGTGTGTTGCGTGTGGTCATATGTGTTGTTGTGTGTGTTACGTGTTTTCATACGTGTTGTTGTGTGTTCATACGTGTTGTTGTGTGTCTTCATACGTGTTGTTGTGTGTGTTCATACGTGGTGTTGTGTGTGTTCATACGTGTTGTGTGTGTTCATACGTGTTGTTTTATGTGTGTGTTCATAAGTGTTGATGTGTGTGTTGCGTGTGTTCATACGTGTTGTTGTGTGTGTTCATACGTGTTGTTGTGTGTGTTCATACGTGTTGTTGTGTGTGTTGTGTGTTCATACGTGTTGTTGTGTGTGTTGTGTGTGTTCATACGTGTTGTTGTGTGTTCAGACATGTTGTTGTGTGTGTTCATACGTTGTTGTGTGTGTTCAAACGTGTTGTTGTGTGTGTTGCGTGTGTTCATACGTGTTGTTGTGTGTGTTCATACGTGTTGTTGTGTGTGTTCATACGTGTTGTTGTTTGTGTTCAAACGTGTTGTTGTGTGTGTTCATAAGTGTTGTTGTGTGTGTTGCGTGTGCTCATATGTGTTGTTGTGTGTGTTACGTGTGTTCATACGTGTTGTTTTGTGTTCATACGTGTTATTGTGTGTGTTACGTGTGTTCATACGTGTTGTTTTGTGTTCATACGTGTTATTGTGTGTGTTCATACGTGTTGTTGTGTGTGTTCATAGGTGGTGTTGTGTGTGTTCATACATGTTGTTGTGTGTGTCCATACGTGTTGTTGTGTGTGTTCATACCTGGTGTTGTGTGTGTCCATACGTGTTGTTGTGTGTGTTCATAAGTGTTGTTGTGTGTGTTCATACGTGCTCATATGTGGTGTTGTGTGTTCATACGTGTTGTTGTGTGTTCATACGTGTTGTTGTGTGTGTTGTGTGTTCATACGTGTTGTTGTGTGTGTTGTGTGTTCATACGTGTTGTTGTGTGTGTTGTGTGTTCATACGTGTTGTTGTGTGTGTTCAAACGTGTTGTTGTGTGTGTTGCGTGTGTTCATACGTGTTGTTGTGTGTGTTGCGTTTGTTCATACGTGTTGTTGTGTGTGTTGCGTGTGTTCATACGTGTTGTTGTGTGTGTTCATACGTGTTGTTGTGTGTCTTTTGCGTGTTTTCATAAGTGTTGTTGTGTGTCCATACGTGTTGTTGTGTGTGTTCATACCTGGTGTTGTGTGTTTAAACGTGGTGTTGTGTGTGTTCATACGTGTTGTTTTATGTGTTCATAAGTGTTGTTGTGTGTGTCCATACCTGGTGTTGTGTGTTTTACGTGTTGTTTTATGTGTTCATAAGTGTTGTTGTGTGTGTTCATACGTGGTGTTGTGTGTGTTCATATGTGTTGTGTGTTGTTGTGTGTGTTCATACGTGGTGTTGTGTGTGTTCATACGTGTTGTTTTATGTGTTCATAAGTGTTGTTGTGTGTGTTCATACCTGGTGTTGTGTGTTTTACGTGTTGTTTTATGTGTTCATAAGTGTTGTTGTGTGTGTTCATACGTGGTGTTGTGTGTGTTCATATGTGTTGTGTGTTGTTGTGTGTGTTCATACGTGGTGTTGTGTGTGTTCATACGTGTTGTTTTATGTGTTCATAAGTGTTGTTGTGTGTGTTGCGTGTGTTCATACGTGTTGTTGTGTGTGTTGCGTTTGTTCATATGTGTTGTTTTATGTGTTCATAAGTGTTGTTGTGTGTGTTCCATGTGTTCATACGTGTTGTGTGTGTTCATACGTGTTGTTTTATGTGTGTGTTCATAAGTGTTGATGTGTGTGTTGTGTGTGTTCATACGTGTTGTTGTGTGTGTTCATACGTGTTGTTGTGTGTGTTCATACGTGTTGTTGTGTGTGTTCATACGTGTTGTTGTGTTTTTTGTGTGTTCATACGTGTTGTTGTGTGTGTTGTGTGTTCATACGTGTTGTTGTGTGTGTTCATTCGTTGTTGTGTGTATTCAAACGTGTTGTTGTGTGTGTTGCGTATGTTCATACGTGTTGTTGTGTGTGTTCATATGTGTTGTTGTGTGTGTTCAAACGTGTTGTTGTGTGTGTTCAGAAGTGTTGTTGTGTGTGTTGCGTGTGCTCATATGTGTTGTTTTGTGTTCATACGTGTTATTGTGTGTGTTGTGTGTGTTCATACGTGTTGTTGTGTGTGTTCATAGGTGGTGTTGTGTGTGTTCATACATGTTGTTGTGTGTGTGTGTCCATACGTGTTGTTGTGTGTGTTCATACCTGGTGTTGTATGTTATACGTGTTGTTTTATGTGTTCATAAGTGTTGTTGTGTGTGTTGATACTTGTTCATATGTGGTGTTGTGTGTTCATACGTGGTGTTGTGTGTGTTCATACGTGTTGTTTTATGTGTTCATAAGTGTTGTTGTGTGTGTTGCGTTTGTTCATACGTGTTGTTGTGTGTGTTGCGTTTGTTCATACGTGTTGTTTTGTGTGTTCATAAGTGTTGTTGTGTGTGTTCCATGTGTTCATACGTGTTGTTGTGTGTGTTGCGTGTTCATACGTGTTGTTTCGTGTGTTGCGTGTGTTCATACGTGTTGTGGTTGTTCATACGTGTTGTTGTGTGTGTTGCGTTTGTTCATACGTGTTGTTGTGTGTGTTGCGTGTGTTCATACGTGTTGTTGTGTGTGTTCATACGTGTTGTTGTGTGTGTATTGCGTGTTTTCATAAGTGTTGTTGTGTGTTCATACGTGTTGTTGTGTGTGTTCATTCATGTTGTTGTGTGTTTATACGTGGTGTTGTGTGTGTTCATACGTGTTGTTTTATGTGTTCATAAGTGTTGTTGTGTGTCCATACGTGTTGTTGTGTGTGTTCATACCTGGTGTTGTGTGTTTTACGTGTTGTTTTATGTGTTCATAAGTGTTGTTGTGTGTGTTCATATGTGTTGTGTGTTGTTGTGTGTGTTCATACGTGGTGTTGTGTGTGTTCATACGTGTTGTTTTATGTGTTCATAAGTGTTGTTGTGTGTGTTGCGTGTGTTCATACGTGTTGTTGTGTGTGTTGCGTTTGTTCATATGTGTTGTTTTATGTGTTCATAAGTGTTGTTGTGTGTGTTCCATGTGTTCATACGTGTTGTGTGTGTTCATACGTGTTGTTTTATGTGTGTGTTCATAAGTGTTGATGTGTGTGTTGTGTGTGTTCATACGTGTTGTTGTGTGTGTTCATACGTGTTGTTGTGTGTGTTCATACGTGTTGTTGTGTGTGTTCATACGTGTTGTTGTGTTTTTTGTGTGTTCATACGTGTTGTTGTGTGTGTTGTGTGTTCATACGTGTTGTTGTGTGTGTTCATTCGTTGTTGTGTGTATTCAAACGTGTTGTTGTGTGTGTTGCGTATGTTCATACGTGTTGTTGTGTGTGTTCATATGTGTTGTTGTGTGTGTTCAAACGTGTTGTTGTGTGTGTTCAGAAGTGTTGTTGTGTGTGTTGCGTGTGTTCATACGTGTTGTTTTGTGTTCATACGTGTTATTGTGTGTGTTACGTGTGTTCATACGTGTTGTTTTGTGTTCATATGTGTTATTGTGTGTGTTGTGTGTGTTCATACGTGTTGTTGTGTGTGTTACGTGTGTTCATAGGTGGTGTTGTGTGTGTTCATACGTGTTGTTGTGTGTGTCCATACGTGTTGTTGTGTGTGTTCATACCTGGTGTTGTATGTTATACGTGTTGTTTTATGTGTTCATAAGTGTTGTTGTGTGTGTTCATACGTGTTCATATGTGGTGTTGTGTGTTCATACGTGGTGTTGTGTGTGTTCATACGTGTTGTTTTATGTGTTCATAAGTGTTGTTGTGTGTGTTGCGTGTGTTCATACGTGTTGTTGTGTGTGTTGCGTTTGTTCATACGTGTTGTTTTATGTGTTCATAAGTGTTGTTGTGTGTGTTCCATGTGTTCATACGTGTTGTTGTGTTCATACGTGTTGTTTTGTGTGTTGCGTGTGTTCATACGTGTTGTGTGTGTTCATACGTGTTGTTGTGTGTGTTGCGTGTGTTCATACGTGTTGTTGTGTATATGTATTGCGTGTTTCAATAAGTGTTGTTGTGTGTTCATACGTGTTGTTGTGTGTGTTCATACGTGTTTTTGTATGTGTTCATATGTGGTGTTGTGTGTGTTCATACGTGTTGCTGTGTGTGTTCATATGTGTTGTTGTGCGTGTTCATACGTGGTGTTTTATGTGTTCACTAGTGTTGTTGTGTGTGTTCGTGTGATCATATGTGTTGTTGTGTGTGTTACGTGTTATTGTGTGTGTTACGTGTGTTCATACGTGTTGTTTTGTGTTCATACGTGTTATTGTGTGTGTTACGTGTGTTCATGCGTGTTATTGTGTGTGTGTTGTGTGTGTTCATACGTGTTGTTGTGTGTGTTCATACGTGTTGTTGTGTGTTGTTGTGTGTGTCCATACGTGTTGTTGTGTGTGTCATACCTGGTGTTGTGTGTTCATACGTGTTGTTTTATGTGTTCATAAGTGTTGTTGTGTGTGTTCATACGTGTTCATATGTGGTGTTGTGTGTTCATACGTGTTGTTGTGTGTGTTCATATGTGTTGTGTGTGTTCATACGTGGTGTTGTGTGTGTTCATACGTGTTGTTTAATGTGTTCATAAGTGTTGTTGTGTGTGTTGCGTGTGTTCATACGTGTTGTTGTGTGTGTTGCGTTTGTTCATACGTGTTGTTTTATGTGTTCATAAGTGTTGTTGTGTGTGTTCCATGTGTTCATACGTGTTGTTGTGTGTGTTGCGTGTTCATACGTGTTGTGGTTGTTCATACGTGTTGTTGTGTGTGTATTTGCGTGTTTCATAAGAGTTGTTGTGTGTTCATACGTGTTGTTGTGTGTGTTCATACGTGTTTTTTGTATGTGTTCATACGTGTTGTTGTGTGTGTTCATATGTGTTGTTGTGCGTGTTCATACGTGGTGTTTTATGTGTTCATAAGTGTTGTTGTGTGTGTTACGTGTTTTCATACGTGTTGTTGTGTGTTCATACGTGTTGTTGTGTGTGTTCATATGTGGTGTTGTGTGTGTGTTCATACGTGTTGTTTTATTTGTGTGTTCATAAGTGTTGATGTGTGTGTTGCGTGTGTTCATAAGTGTTGTTGTGTGTGTTCATACGTGTTGTTGTGTGTGTTCATACGTGTTGTTGTGTGTGTTCATACGTTGTTGTGTGTGTTCAAACGTGTTGTTGTGTTTTTTCATACGTGTTGTTGTGTGTGTTCATATGTGTTGTGTGTGTGTTCATACGTGTTGTTGTGTGTGTTGTGTGTTCATACGTGTTGTTGTGTGTGTTCATTCGTTGTGTGTGTTCAAACGTGTTGTTGTGTGTGTTGCGTATGTTCATACGTGTTGTTGTGTGTGTTCATATGTGTTGTTGTGTGTGTTCAAAGCGTGTTGTTGTGTGTGTTCAGAAGTGTTGTTGTGTGTTGCGTGTGTTCATACGTGTTGTTTTGTGTTCATACGTGTTGTGTGTGTATTCGTGTGTTCATACATGTTGTTTTGTGTTCATATGTGTTATTGTGTGTGTTGTGTGTGTTCATACGTGTTGTTGTGTGTGTTGCGTGTGTTCATAGGTGGTGTTGTGTGTGTTCATACGTGTTGTTGTGTGTGTTCATACGTGTTGTTGTGTGTGTTCATACCTGGTGTTGTATGTTATCGTGTTGTTTTATGTGTTCATAAGTGTTGTTGTGTGTGTTCATACGTGTTCATATGTGGTGTTGTGTGTTCATACGTGTTGTTGTGTGTGTTCATACGTGTTGTTTTATGTGTTCATAAGTGTTGTTGTGTGTGTTGCGTGTGTTCATACGTGTTGTTGTGTGTGTTGCGTTTGTTCATACGTGTTGTTTTATGTGTTCATAAGTGTTGTTGTGTGTGTTCCATGTGTTCATACGTGTTGTTGTGTTCACACGTGTTGTTTTTGTGTGTTGCGTGTGTTCATACGTGTTGTGTGTGTTCATACGTGTTGTTGTGTGTGTTGCGTGTGTTCATACGTGTGGTTGTGTGTGTATTGCGTGTTTTCATAAGAGTTGTTGTGTGTTCATACGTGTTGTTGTGTGTGTTCATACGTGTTTTTGTATGTGTTCATATGTGGTGTTGTGTGTGTTCATACGTGTTGTTGTGTGTGTTCATATGTGTTGTTGTGCGTGTTCATACGTGGTGTTTTATGTGTTCACTAGTGTTGTTGTGTGTGTTGCGTGTGATCATATGTGTTGTTGTGTGTATTACGTGTTATTGTGTGTGTTACATCTGTTCATACGTGTTGTTTTGTGTTCATACGTGTTATGTGTGTGTTGTGTGTGTTCATTCGTGTTTATTTGTGTGTGTTGCGTGTGTTCATACGTGTTGTTGTGTGTGTTCATACGTGTTGTTGTGTGTCCATACGTGTTGTTGTGTGTGTTCATACCTGGTGTTGTGTGTTCATACGTGTTGTTGTATGTGTTCATAAGTGTCTTTGTGTGTGTTCATACGTGGTCATATGTGGTGTTGTGTGTTCATACGTGTTGTTGTGTGTGTTCATATGTGTTGTGTGTGTTCATAAGTGGTGTTGTGTGTGTTCATACGTGTTGTTTTATGTGTTCATAAGTGTTGTTGTGTGTGTTGCGTGTGTTCATACGTGTTGTTGTGTGTGTTGCGTTTGTTCATACGTGTTGTTTTATGTGTTCATAAGTGTTGTTGTGTGTGTTCCATGTGTTCATACGTGTTGTTTTGTGTGTTGCGTGTGTTCATACGTGTTGTGTGTGTTCATACGTGTGGTTGTGTGTGTATTGCGTGTTTTCATAAGAGTTGTTGTGTGTTCATACGTGTTGTTGTGTGTGTTCATACGTGTTTTTTGTATGTGTTCATTCGTGTTGTTGTGCGTGTTCATACGTGGTGTTTTATGTGTTCATAAGTGTTGTTGTGTGTGTTACGTGTTTTCATACGTGTTGTTTGTGTGTTCATACGTGTTGTTGTGTGTTCATATGTGGTGTTGTGTGTGTTCATACGTGTTGTTTTATTTGTGTGTTCATAAGTGTTGATGTGTGTGTTGCGTGTGTTCATAAGTGTTGTTGTGTGTGTTCATACGTGTTGTTGTGTGTGTTCATACGTGTTGTTGTGTGTGTTCATACGTTGTTGTGTGTGTTCAAACGTGTTGTTGTGTGTGTTGCGTGTGTTCATACGTGTTGTTGTGTGTGTTCATACGTGTTGTTGTGTGTGTTCATATGTGTTGTTGTGTGTGTTCATACGTGTTGTTGTGTGTGTTCATAAGTGTTGTTGTGTGTGTTGCGTGTGTTCATAGGTGGTATTGTGTGTGTTACGTGTTGTTGTGTGTGTTCATACGTGTTGTTGTGTGTCCATACGTGTTGTTGTGTGTGTTCATAGATGGTGTTGTGTGTGTTCATACGTGTTGTTGTGTGTTGTTGTGTGTGTCCATACGTGTTGTTGTGTGTGTCATACCTGGTGTTGTGTGTTCATACGTGTTGTTTTATGTGTTCATAAGTGTTGTTGTGTGTGTTCATACGTGTTCATATGTGGTGTTGTGTGTTCATACGTGTTGTTGTGTGTGTTCATATGTGTTGTGTGTTGTTGTGTGTGTTCATACGTGGTGTTGTGTGTGTTCATACGTGTTGTTTTATGTGTTCATAAGTGTTGTTGTGTGTGTTGCGTGTGTTCATACGTGTTGTTGTGTGTGTTGCGTTTGTTCATACGTGTTGTTTTATGTGTTCATAAGTGTTGTTGTGTGTGTTCCATGTGTTCATACGTGTTGTTTTGTGTGTTGCGTGTGTTCATACGTGTTGTGTGTGTTCATACGTGTTGTTGTGTGTGTATTGCGTGTTTTCATAAGAGTTGTTGTGTGTTCATACGTGTTGTTGTGTGTGTTCATACGTGTTTTTTGTATGTGTTCATACGTGTTGTTTGTATGTGTTCATTCGTGTTGTTGTGCGTGTTCATACGTGGTGTTTTATGTGTTCATAAGTGTTGTTGTGTGTGTTACGTGTTTTCATACGTGTTGTTGTGTGTTCATACGTGTTGTTGTGTGTGTTCATATGTGGTGTTGTGTGTGTGTTCATACGTGTTGTTTTATTTGTGTGTTCATAAGTGTTGATGTGTGTGTTGCGTGTGTTCATAAGTGTTGTTGTGTGTGTTCATACGTGTTGTTGTGTGTGTTCATACGTTGTTGTGTGTGTTCAAACGTGTTGTTGTGTGTGTTGCGTGTGTTCATACGTGTTGTTGTGTGTGTTCATACGTGTTGTTGTGTGTGTTCATATGTGTTGTTGTGTGTGTTCATACGTGTTGTTGTGTGTGTTCATAAGTGTTGTTGTGTGTGTTGCGTGTGTTCATAGGTGGTGTTGTGTGTGTTCATACGTGTTGTTGTGTGTGTCCATACGTGTTGTTAAGTGTGTCATACCTGGTGTTGTGTGTTCATACGTGTTGTTTTATGTGTTCATAAGTGTTGTTGTGTGTGTTGATACTTGTTCATATGTGGTGTTGTGTGTTCATACGTGTTGTTGTGTGTGTTCATACGTGGTGTTGTGTGTGTTCATATGTGTTGTTTTATGTGTTCATAAGTGTTGTTGTGTGTGTTGCGTTTGTTCATACGTGTTGTTTTATGTGTTCATAAGTGTTGTTGTGTGTGTTGCGTTTGTTCATACGTGTTGTTTTATGTGTTCATAAGTGTTGTTGTGTGTGTTCCATGTGTTCATACGTGTTGTTGTGTGTGTTGCGTGTTCATACGTGTTGTTTCGTGTGTTGCGTGTGTTCATACGTGTTGTGGTTGTTCATACGTGTTGTTGTGTGTGTTGCGTTTGTTCATACGTGTTGTTGTGTGTGTTGCGTGTGTTCATATGTGTTGTTGTGTGTGTTCATACGTGTTGTTGTGTGTGTATTGCGTGTTTTCATAAGTGTTGTTGTGTGTTCATACGTGTTGTTGTGTGTGTTCATTCATGTTGTTGTGTGTTTATACGTGTTGTTTTATGTGTTCATAAGTGTTGATGTGTGTGTTGCGTGTGTTCATACATGTTGTGTGTGTTCATACGTGTTGTTGTGTGTGTTCAAACGTGTTGTGTGTGTTGCGTGTGTTAAATGCGTGTTGTTGTGTGTGTTCATACGTGTTGTTGTGTGTGTTCAAACGTGTTGTTGTGTTGTTGCGTGTGTTCATACGTGTTGTTGTGTGTGTTCATACGTGTTGTTGTGTGTGTTGTGTGTGTTCATACGTGTTGTTGTGTGTGTTCATACGTGTTGTTGTATGCGTTCATAAGTGTTGATGTGTGTGTTGCGTGTGTTCATACGTGTTGTGTGTGTTCATACGTGTTGTTGTGTGTGTTCAAACGTGTTGTGTGTGTTGCGTGTGTTCATACGTGTTGTTGTGTGTGTTCATTCGTGTTGTTGTGTGTGTTCAAACGTGTTGTTGTGTTGTTGCGTGTGTTCATACATGTTGTGTGTGTTCATACGTTGTTGTGTGTGTTCAAAGCGTGTTGTGTGTGTGTTGCGTGTGTTTATACGTGTTGTTGTGTGTTCATACGTGTTGTTGCGTGTGTTCATACGTGTTGTTGTGTGTGTTCATACGTGTTGTTGTGTGTGTTCATACGTATTGTTGTTTGTGTTCAAAGCGTGTTATTGTGTGTGTTCATACTATTGTTGTGTGTGTTCAAACGTGTTGTGTGTGTTGCGTGTGTTCATACGTGTTGTTGTGTGTGTTCATACGTGTTGTTGTGTGTGTTCAAACGTGTTGTTGTGTGTGTTCATATGTGTTGTTGTGTGTTCATACGTGTTGTTGTGTGTGTTGTGTTGTGTGTGTTCATACGTGTTGTTGTGTGTGTTCATACGTGTTGTTGTGTGTGTGTTCAAACGTGTTATTGTGTGTGTTGTGTGTGTTGCGTTTGTTCATACGTGTTGTTTTATGTGTTCTTAAGTGTTGTTGTGTGTGTTGCGTTTGTTCATACGTGTTGTTTTATGTGTTCATAAGTGTTGTTGTGTGTGTTCCATGTGTTCATACGTGTTGTTGTGTGTGTTTGTTCATATGTGTTGTTTCGTGTGTTGCGTGTGTTCATACGTGTTGTGGTTGTTCATACATGTTGTTGTGTGTGTTGCGTTTGTTCATACGTGTTGTTGTGTGTGTTGCGTGTGTTCATATGTGTTGTTGTGTGTGTTCATACGTGTTGTTGTGTGTGTATTGCGTGTTTTCATAAGTGTTGTTGTGTGTTCATACGTGTTGTTGTGTGTGTTCATTCATGTTGTTGTGTGTTCATACGTGTTGTTTTATGTGTTCATAAGTGTTGATGTGTGTGTTGCGTGTGTTCATACATGTTGTGTGTGTTCATACGTGTTGTTGTGTGTGTTCAAACGTGTTGTGTGTGTTGCGTGTGTTCATACGTGTTGTTGTGTGTGTTCATACGTGTTGTTGTGTGTGTTCAAACGTGTTGTTGTGTTGTTGCGTGTGTTCATACGTGTTGTTGTGTGTATTCATACGTGTTGTTGAGTGTGTTGTGTTGTGTGTGTTCATACGTGTTGTTGTGTGTGTTCATACGTGTTGTTGTATCGTTCATAAGTGTTGATGTGTGTGTTGCGTGTGTTCATACATGTTGTGTGTGTTCATACGTGTTGTTGTGTGTGTTCAAACGTGTTGTGTGTGTTGCGTGTGTTTATACGTGTTGTTGTGTGTGTTCATACGTGTTGTTGTGTGTTCAAACGTGTTGTGTTGTGTTGTTGCGTGTGTTCATACATGTTGTGTGTGTTCATACGTGTTGTTGTGTGTGTTCAAACGTGTTGTGTGTGTTGCGTGTGTTCATACGTGTTGTTGTGTGTTCATACGTGTTGTTGCGTGTGTTCATACGTGTTGTTGTGTGTGTTCATACGTGTTGTTGTGTGTGTTCATACGTATTGTTGTTTGTGTTCAAACGTGTTATTGTGTGTGTTCATACATGTTGTGTGTGTTCAAACGTGTTATTGTGTGTGTTGTGTGTGTTCATACGTGTTGTTTTTGTGTGTTCATACGTGTTGTTGCGTGTGTTCAAACGTGTTGTTGTGTTGTTGTGTGTATTCATACGTGTTGTTGAGTGTGTTGTGTTGTGTGTGTTCAAACGTGTTATTGTGTGTGTTCATACGTGTTGTTGTGTGTGTTCAAACGTGTTATTGTGTGTGTTGTGTGTGTTGCGGGTGTTCATACGTGTTGTTGTGTGTGTTCATACGTGTTGTTGCGTGTGTTCATACGTGTTGTTGTGTGTGTTCATACGTGTTGTTGTGTGTGTTCATACGTGTTGTTGTGTGTGTGTTCAAACGTGTTATTGTGTGTGTTCATACATGTTGTGTGTGTTCAAACGTGTTATTGTGTGTGTTGTGTGTGTTCATACGTGTTGTTTTGTGTGTCTGGAGGTCCGTTGCCCTGCAGTTTCTTCACCAGCATCTCACTGCTCCTGCGCAGAACGTCTCGGAGCCGGCCGATGGAGCCGCTGCGCTGTAGTGCGCCGCTGCCATCCTACACACACACACACACACACACACTCAATACACTGCACTGGACAACACACACTCAATACACTGCACTGCACAACACACACTCAATACACTGCACTGCACAACACACACACACTCGGTCTGGGAGTCGGCCTCTTGTTTTCCAGCACAAACATCTAAACATCCTTAAACAAACACAGAAGAGAAAAGACTGAAGATATGAAGACTTGATTACTATAAAACTGATAGAAATGAAGTGAGTTTGTGCTTAAAGCAAGAACAAATATCTGCCAATCTGCCAGTGATTCATATCTTCAGTCATGTCTCTCTCCAGTAAACGTGTGCTGATTTAAGGATGTTTGATACTTGAGCTGGGAAACAGACGGAAACACTGAGGAAGAGGATTTTAAACTGGATGGGTTTCTGAATATTAGAAAACACATGAACTGCTCATATGCAAATAACACCCAGAACACTCAAATGTACATTAATAAACTGTTTCATCATTTATTAAATAACATTCAAAGCACTTGATCTCAATATGAAAACAGACCAACATTATTAAACATACACTGATATAGAATCATGAGTTTATTGAGATAACACAAACATCACAATGCAGTGCAGTAATACGCTCATATATATATTCATCTGTAGATCTACTCAGTATGATAGCCAACACAGAAGAGCCAAAACCATCAATAAATAATCAGCATTCCACGACACACGGCATAAACACGTCAGTTACCAAGACAACGGGAGAAACGTTTGTTTTATACTGCATCATCATCGTGTGTGTGTGTGTGTGTGTGTGTGTGTTTGGAATGACGATCATTGTTAGTGAAAATGAGGACATAAGCTGTTCATACACGAGACTGAGTCGAGCGATCGAGGAAAACGGCTCATGTTTGAAATCTCTAAACACTGACGTCTGAATCCTGTTCCCTTTACAGGTGTGTGTGTGTCCGTCTCACGGCCGCTGATGAACACACACGACAGCCAGGATCATTTCTCATTAGTATAATTAGCTGA
>CM040927.1:39573196-39593196 GCA_023029165.1 Gobiocypris rarus | reverse complement strand
TCTGTCTGTCTGAGTGTCTGTCTCTCTCTCTGTCTGTCTGTCTGAGTGTCTGTCTCTCTGTCTGAGTGTCAGTCTGTCTCTCTGTCTGTCTGTCTGTCTGAGTGTGTCTGAGTGTCTGTCTGTCTGAGTGTGTGTCTGTGTGTGTCTGTCTGTGTGTGTGTCTGTCTGTCTGTCTGTCTGAGTGTCTGTCTCTCTGTCTGAGTGTCTGTCTGTCTCTCTGTCTGTCTGAGTGTCTGTCTGTCTCTGTCTGAGTGTCTGTCTGTCTGTTTGTGTCTGAGTGTCTGTCTGTCTGTCTCTCTGTCTGAGTGTGTGTCTGTTTGTCTGTCTGAGTGTCTGTCTGTCTGTCTCTCTGTCTGAGTGTCTGTCTGTTTGTTTCTGAGTGTCTGTCTGTCTGTCTGTCTCTCTGTCTGAGTGTGTGTCTGTCTGAGTGTGTCTGAGTGTCTGTCTGTCTGAGTGTCTGTCTGTCTCTCTGTCTGTTTGTTTCTGAGTGTCTGTCTGTCTGTCTGTCTCTGTCTGAGTGTGTCTGAGTGTCTGTCTGTCTGAGTGTCAGTCTGTCTCTCTCTGTCTGTCTGAGTGTCAGTCTGTCTCTCTCTGTCTGTCTGAGTGTCTGTCTCTCTGTCTGAGTGTCTGTCTGTCTCTCTGTCTGAGTGTCTGTCTGTCTGTCTGTCTGAGTGTCTGAGTGTCTGAGTGTCTGTCTGTGTGTCTGAGTGTCTGTCTGTCTGTCTGAGTGTCTGTCTGTCTGTCTGAGTGTCTGTCTGTGTGTCTGTCTGAGTGTGTCTGTGTGTCTGTCTGTGTGAAGAGACTCTTTCAGAAATGTTTTATCTTAAGGCTGAGTGTGATGAAGGGAGAAGGGAAGAGCACACTCCACTGTCTCTGGAAAAACTGCGTTTCCCAAAAGCCTCATGAGTAGATTGTTGGGAAAGGCGGCCCTGATTGGCTGATTGGTTGTCATGACAACACCTGCGATGCCGTGGCTGGTTAGTAACAGTAGTGATGGTGAGCGCACAGACTCATGCACAGGCACACACACACGCCGAGTGAGATCGCCATGAGACACAAACAATCTGAGAATGCAAGATTGATTTATTCTGGGAATCAATGTCATCTTCACATCCACAGTCTTACGCGCACAGCCTGAGAAATCACACAGAAACACACACCATCACAACACACACACACATCTGAAGCGTCTCAGCTCATGTTCAAATATCAAACAAGCCATGAAACAAAACAAACACTGCATGTGACCTGAACTTCTGCATCAAACACAGTCCCTGGAATCCAGTCAAGGCAAGTCCATGCTCATTAAAGAAGCAGGAGACCAGTGCTTTAGTGGCGTGTTCACAGCTTCATGCTATTATTATTATTATTATTATTATTTAAGCGGTGTGTTAATGACCGAACACATGAAGCTTCACATGCAGGATATGACATCAGACTGAACATCCTGAACACGAGTGACATCACACAACACTGAACCGCACGAGGACACGAC
Source organism: Gobiocypris rarus (assembly GCA_023029165.1). Taxonomy (NCBI): domain Eukaryota; kingdom Metazoa; phylum Chordata; class Actinopteri; order Cypriniformes; family Gobionidae; genus Gobiocypris; species Gobiocypris rarus. The sequence continues at coordinate 39,591,701 of CM040927.1, read as the reverse complement.
CACACCATCACAATAACAGGAGAGCCTGGACGTGTTCTGGTGAGGATAGTGTGTGTGTTTCAGAGATGCTCACACACACACACACACACACACAAGCATGTTAAATCAGCACAAACATGCCAGGACACACAATCAGCTCATAAAGACCCGAACAGAGCGGCCGCTCAACAGAGTCACGTGATCAGCCAAACATCGTCCTCTTCCTCAGTGTTCCTGTCTAACCCTCCTTACATCAAGACTGAAGATATGAAGATATTCAGCATCACGTGATCAGCCAAACATCGTCCTCTTCCTCAGTGTTCCTGTCTAACCCTCCTTACATCAAGACTGGAGATATGAAGATATTCAGCATCACGTGATCAGCCAAACATCGCCTCTTCCTCAGTGTTCCTGTCTAACCTCCTTACATCAAGACTGAAGATATGAAGATATTCAGCATCACGTGATCAGCCAAACATCGTCCTCTTCCTCAGTGTTCCTGTCTAACCCTCCTTACATCAAGACTGAAGATATGAAGATATTCAGCATCACGTGATCAGCCAAACATCGCCCTCTTCCTCAGTGTTCCTGTCTAACCCTCCTTACATCAAGACTGAAGATATGAAGATATTCAGCATCACGTGATCAGCCAAACATCGTTACAGCCTAGTTCCGCCACGTGATCAGCATCGGCCAATGGTGAGCCGGCGTTCTGGTGCAGAACCCGGAGGCTCTGCACTGATTGTTGAATAAATGTGTGTTTGTTTGCACATGGGCTATTTTAACGATGTCTTTACTTCCTTTCTGGACCATGAGCATTGACAGTGACATGACAGAAATTACATTTTTGGGTAAACTATCCCAAGTTTGATACATTCTCCAGAAACCGAGACTTGATATCTTTGCTTCTCCAGTAAATGTGTCTTGATGTGAGAATGTTTAGATGTTTGTGCTGGGAAACACTGAGGGAGAAGCTGGTTTTGGCGATGTGGCGGCCCCTGTTGAGCAGCGCTGCGCTGTGATTGGTGGATTGGTGGATGTGTACTCACCCCGCTCCACTCTACAGCCATACTCACTTCATCGCCCCCCTCAGAGCCGCTCTCGTACTTTACGCTGGACAGACTGTCCCTGCTGCGCCGGCGCTCACCGCCCTCGCCCTCCTTCAGGATCTCCACCATCCGCGTCTGATGCACGGGGTCCAGACCCTGACACACACACACCATCATCAGAACACACAGCCTCATGGGAGACGAGATGAGCGGTTAAAGAGAGACTCACGGGGTGGCTCTGGATCCAGAGAGCAGCAGGAAGGAAAGCACATGAAATGTCATTTATAAACACACTGCTCTCAGAGTGTGTGTGAGGTGTGTGTCGCACCTGTTTGCGGGATCTCATGGCACACTCCTCCAGCGTCTCCGCCGCCTCCATCTTGCCCTGTCTGCGGTACAGCGCTCCCAGATTCCTGAGGGTGGTGTTGACCGTCGGACTGCGGGAGAGCAACACGTGTTTATACACAAGCAGCATTTATAGATTTCTTCTCATTTATAATAAGAATCTAATATTGCCCCTGAATCCTGGACTACAAACAAAAACAAAAACATCAAGTGATTTCCAGCGGTTCCTCATGGGATGCGAAGCGGAGGTTCACCTGGAAAAATGCTTCCGGCTGTTTGATTGCATGAGCGAGATCTATTACAGCATCAGAACACAGGAAGCCCTTGTGGATGTGAGCCTGATGAATCGCTCCTGTGTGTGTGTGTGTGTGTGTGTGTGTGTGTGATCTCTGACAGCAAAAGCAAAGCACACTCAAATCAAGTGTGTGAAGTGTGTGCTGTACCTGTTGACTTTACAGGCTTTGTACCAGCCTCCGTATTCCCCGTATGGCGTGTTGTCTCTGTTCTTCCCCTGAACAGACACACACCGTGAGTGACAGAAGAACAACACAATCACTCACACACACTTTCACTCTCACACACACTCACACTCTTATACACACCTTGCTCATCTCCTCTCTCTCCTCCGCGTGCATCCAGATGGGCTTGTTTTCAGCTGCAAACACACACACAGATGACATCGTTACAAATGATGCTCTCTGATTAAATCTCTGAGTAACACACGTCTCGGAGTAACACACGTCTCGGAGTAACACACGTCTCGGAGTAACACACATCTCTGAGTAACACACATCTCTGAGCTACACACGTCTCTGAGTAACACACATCTCTGAGTAACACACTGTGGCGAGCGTGGTTTAGCGAGGTCTGTGACGGGAGAGAGTCAGAGGCCGAGCGCACGTAAGTGAATCAGAGGCAAGCGATGAACACCTGTTTCTTGTTTCAGTAATTGGCGTGGAGAGACAGGTTATAAGCCACGCAGGAGATGAGGACCGGAGAGAGAGGTGGACTGGGACTACGCACGCTGCTGAGAGTGAACGAGAGATACTGCTATTGCTGAGAACTGAGCAGGCGACCCATATCGTGGAACTTGAGTGTATACGCCAGAGAGCGTCTGTGTGTGAGTGAGAAAATAAAAGTGTGTAAGTCCCAGTCAGGCCGACCCCTGTGTCTTCTTCCTGCCCTCAACAAAGAACTACATTACATTGCACAACCTGGTCGACCGTCGACTGGTCCGCCATCAGCCATCTGCGGCAGGCGCCCCGGAGCTGCTGGGCCATCACGGCGGGCGGCTGTTCTCCCCAGGGTCAGCGACCGGAATCGCTGGCGATGTTGTTCGGGAGAGACCGACCCGCTGAAGGATGGCCCGCCGTAGGGTCATCATAGACCAGGAGGTTCTGGACTGGTAGTTGTTGGGCCGCTATCTCGCGCCTCCCCGACAGCAGCGGATGAGGCGCACCGGCCAGTCCAGTCGCTGCCACCCGCATGCTTCCGCGGACCGCTCGAACAGGTCCAAGAAGGCTTCCGGATCGCCCCGCGGTCCCATCTTGGTAAGCTGCATGCGGGTGGCGCTGGCCGGGTTGATGATGGATCCCGGCGGAACCTCCCGGTCAAGGCAGCTCCGGAACAGCTCGCGGTCCTGCTGCTGGGCCAGGAGGAGCGCCTGGAATCGCCGCTCCTGCTCCTCCCTGATCTCCAGCATGGACTGGTGTTGTTCAGCAGGCCCGCGAGTGCCTGGATGATGTCCGCAAATGGCGCTGTTGACGGCGCTTGCATGGCGGCGGCTCTGGTCTTCCTCCTCCCGGTTTCGCACCAATGTAATGTAGTTCTTTGTTGAGGGCAGGAAGAAGACACAGGGGTCGGCCTGACTGGGACTTACACACTTTTATTTTTCTCACTCACACACAGACGCTCTCTGGCGTATACACTCAAGTTCCACGATATGGGTCGCCTGCTCAGTTCTCAGCAATAGCAGTATCTCTCGCTTCACTCTCAGCAGCGTGCGTGTAGTCCCAGTCCACTCTCTCTCCGGTCCTCATCTCCTGCGTGGCTTATAACCTGTCTCTCCACGCCAATTACTGAAACAAGAGACAGGTGTTCATCGCTTGCCTCTGATTCACTTACGTGCCGCCGGCCTCTGACTCTCTCTCCCGTCCACAGACCTCGCTAAACCACGCCTCGCCACACACATGTCTCGGAGTAACACACGCCTCGGAGTAACACATCGGAGTAACACACATCTCTGAGTAACACACGTCTCTGAGCTACACACGTCTCTGAGTAACATCTCTGAGTAACACACGTCTCTGAGTAACATCTCTGAGTAACACACATCTCTGAGTAACATCTCTGAGTAACACACATCTCTGAGTAACACACGTCTCTGAGTAACACACGTCTCTGAGTAACACACGTCTCTGAGTAACACACATCTCTGAGTAACACACATCTCTGAGTAACATCTCTGAGTAACACACGTCTCTGAGTAACACACGTCTCTGAGTAACACACGTCTCTGAGTAACACACGTCTCTGAGTAACACACGTCTCTGAGTAACATCTCTGAGTAACACACGACTCTGAGTAACATCTCTGAGTAACACGCCTCTGAGTAACATCTCTGAGTAACATCTCTGAGTAACACACGTCTCTGAGTAACACACGTCTCTGAGTAACATCTCTGAGTAACACACATCTCTGAGTAACATCTCTGAGTAACACACATCTCTGAGCTACACACGTCTCTGAGTAACATCTCTGAGTAACACACATCTCTGAGTAACATCTCTGAGTAACACGTCTCTGAGTAACATCTCTGAGTAACACACATCTCTGAGTAACATCTCTGAGTAACACACATCTCTGAGCTACACACGTCTCTGAGTAACATCTCTGAGTAACATCTCTGAGTAACATCTCTGAGTAACATCTCTGAGTAACATCTCTGAGTAACATCTCTGAGTAACACACGTCTCTGAGTAACACACATCTCTGAGTAACACACGTCTCTGAGTAACACACGTCTCTGAGTAACACATATCTCTGAGTAACATCTCTGAGTAACATCTCTGAGTAACACACGTCTCTGAGTAACACACATCTCTGAGTAACATCTCTGAGTAACATCTCTGAGTAACACACATCTCTGAGTAACATCTCTGAGTAACATCTCTGAGTAACACGTCTCTGAGTAACATCTCTGAGTAACACACGTCTCTGAGTAACATCTCTGAGTAACACACGTCTCTGAGTAACACACGTCTCTGAGTAACACATGTCTCTGAGTAACACACATCTCTGAGTAACACGTTTCTGAGTAACACACATCTCTGAGTAACACGTCTCTGAGTAACATCTCTGAGTAACACACGTCTCTGAGTAACATCTCTGAGTAACACACATCTCTGAGTAACACACGTCTCTGAGTAACATCTCTGAGTAACATCTCTGAGTAACATCTCTGAGTAACATCTCTGAGTAACATCTCTGAGTAACACACATCTCTGAGTAACACACGTCTCTGAGTAACATCTCTGAGTAACACACGTCTCTGAGTAACACACATCTCTGAGTAACACACGTCTCTGAGTAACACACGTCTCTGAGTAACATCTCTGAGTAACATCACTGAGTAACACACATCTCTGAGTAACATCTCTGAGTAACACACATCTCTGAGTAAAACACGTCTCTGAGTAACACACATCTCCGAGTAACACACATCTCTGAGTAACACACATCTCTGAGTAACACACATCTCTGAGTAACACACATCTCTGAGTAACACGTCTCTGAGTAACACACGTCTCTGAGTAACACACGTCTCTGAGTAACACACGTCTCTGAGTAACACACGTCTCTGAGTAACACGTCTCTGAGTAACACACATCTCTGAGTAACACACGTCTCTGAGTAACACACATCTCTGAGTAACACACGTCTCTGAGTAACACACGTCTCTGAATAACATCTCTGAGTAACACACGTCTCTGAGTAACACACGTCTCTGAGTAACATCTCTGAGTAACATCTCTGAGTAACACACATCTCTGAGTAACACACGTCTCTGAGTAACATCTCTAAGTAACACACATCTCTGAGTAACACACGTCTCCGAGTAACATCTCTGAGTAACACACATCTCAGAGTAACACGTCTCTGAGTAACACACGTATCTGAGTAACACACGTCTCTGAGTAACACACGTCTCTGAGTAACATCTCTGAGTAACACACATCTCTGAGTAACACACGTCTCTGAGTAACATCTCCGAGTAACACGTCTCTGAGTAACATCTCTAAGTAACACACATCTCTGAGTAACATCTCTGAGTAACATCTCTGAGTAACACACATTTCTGAGTAACATCTCTGAGTAACATCACTGAGTAACACACATCTCTGAGTAACATCACTGAGTAACACACATCTCTGAGTAACATCACTGAGTAACACACATCTCTGAGTAACATCTCTGAGTAACATCTCTGGGTAACACACATCTCTGAGTAACATCTCTGAGTAACATCACTGAGTAACACACATCTCTGAGTAACATCACTGAGTAACACACATCTCTAAGTAACACACATCTCTGAGTAACACACGTCTCTGAGTAACACACGTCTCTGAGTAACACACATCTCTGAGTAACACGTCTCTGAGTAACATCTCTGAGTAACACACATCTCTGAGTAACATCTCTGAGTAACACGCATCTCTGAGTAACATCTCTGAGTAACACACGTCTCTGAGTAACACACATCTCTGAGTAACACGTCTCTGAGTAACATCTCTGAGTAACACATGACTCACCGTCCACCGATCCGAACTCCTTCTCGTGAGCGCGGGTCAGAATCTCTTTGTACAGAACCTCGGCTTCCTTGTATTTTCCCTGTTTGAGGAAGCAGGACGCCTGTGGAGAGACGAGGACATTCACTGCTGTAGAAGGTCAATCAATAGAGACTGTGTGTGTGTGTGTGTGTGTGTGTGTGTGTGTGTGTGTGTGTGTGTGTGTGTGTGTGGAGAAAAACACTGATATGAAATTATTCCAGAGACTAGATTATAAAGCATACAGAAACACTACAGCTCCACACATACTTCTGCTGCAGCTCTGCTCAGATTTGCATGATGAGGGCAAAATGCAAATATTGCGTGTCTGAAGCGTCTACAGTTCGTTAGACTCACCAGGTTGTTCTTGGTTTTGGCCACGTTGGGGTCGTCTGGGCCGAGCCGGCACTCGTAGATCTCCAGAGCTCTGCAGTAATAATACTCCACCTCCTCATACTTGCCCTGATTCTGACACAACAGCGCCAGATTATTCAGCTGCTTCGCCACATCTGGATGATCCTTCCCCAACACCTGACAGAGAGACAGACAGATAGTCAGACAGACAGATGATCAGACAGACAGACATACAGTCAGTCAGATGATCAGACAGACAGATGATCAGACAGACAGACAGTCGGTCAGATGATCAGACAGACAGATGATCAGACAGACAGATGATCAGACAGACAGATGATCAGACAGACAGACAGTCAGTCAGATGATCAGACAGACAGATGATCAGACAGACAGACAGTCAGTCAGATGATCAGACAGTCAGATGATCAGACAGACAGATGATCAGACAGACAGGTGATCAGACAGACAGATGATCAGTCAGACAGGTGATCAGTCAGACAGGTGATCAGACAGACAGGTGATCAGACAGACAGGTGATCAGTCAGACAGGTGATCAGACAGACAGGTGATCAGACAGACAGATGATCAGTCAGACAGGTGATCAGACAGACAGATGATCAGTCAGACAGGTGATCAGACAGACAGGTGATCAGACAGACAGGTGATCAGACAGACAGGTGATCAGTCAGACAGGTGATCAGACAGACAGTGATGTGTTCTAATCCAGGGGTTTTCAGCCTAACTGATGTGTGGATGAATGTTGAGGAGTGGTGACCTTCACTGACCTTCTCTCGGATCTCCAGGGCGCGTTTACACAGCGGTTCGGCCTCCTTATACTTCCCTCTCTTCCCGTACAGCACAGCCAGATTATTGAGCGTGGCTGCAACCTGAAACACACACACACACACACACACACACACACACACACACACACACACACACACACACACGAGCTGAACCAGCTGACCATGTGATGCACTAATGATCAACACTGGTCTAATGAGTGCTTCACTCCTGCTGTATTTCTTCTGTTCTGCTGGGAAGTGCGGTGACTTACAGCCGGATGGTCTTTCCCGAGTGTTTTCTCTCGGATGGAGAGCGCGTCGTTCAGCAGGTGAGCGGCCTCTTTATATTTGTTCTGGTCCCTGCGACAGACACACAGATGACATCATCAGACGCTGTCTGCGCTGCGGCGAAGCGGCTGTAAAGCGGCTCTCACCTGTACACCAGTGCCAGGATGTTGAGCATGGTGGCCACGTCGGGGTGGTCGTGTCCCGAGGTTTTCTCCAGGTCCTCCAGAGCCTGTTTGCAGAGCGGCACGGCCACCTCGTACCGGCCCTGAGACGCGTACTGGATCACCAGGTTGTGCAGCGTCCGGAGGCGAGCCGGGATCTCGTATCCGCCCTGCTGCGCGGCTGCCACGGCGGCGCTGTTGTGCTGGTGCTGCACTGCAGGGGTCAGAGGTCAGAGGTCAGAGGCCTGTTACTGCGACGGGACAGACGAGCGCTCACGTGTGAGGGTGCAGAGACGTTCACGTACTTCCCTGAGTGTGCTCCTCCTCGTCGTTGGGAAAGAGATCGTCCAGAGAGTCCTTGGGTGGCTCGCCATCTTTCTCCTCCTGCACAGACAGGACTTCATGTTATTTATTACAAACACAAGGGTATATGTAGCATAAAGTGATCCACAGTTACAGCATCAGCAACCAAGCCAGCCATCAAGAGATTTTATCCACTAACTCAAATGTGTGGTTTATGTCCATTTGTTTGAAGGAAAATCAGTTTTCTCTTTAGCATCCGCCGATGCTCCCCTCTGAGGAGCTGTCTGTCTGTCTGATCATCTGTCTGTCTGATCATCTGTCTGACTGACTGTCTGTCTGTCTGATCATCTGTCTGTCTGACTGACTGTCTGTCTGCCTGATCATCTGTCTGTCTGATCATCTGTCTGTCTGTCTGATCATCTGTCTGTCTGATCATCTGTCTGACTGACTGTCTGATCATCTGTCTGTCTGATCACCTGTCTGCCTGATCATCTGTCTGTCTGATCATCTGACTGTCTGTCTGATCATCTGTCTGTCTGATCACCTGTCTGCCTGATCATCTGTCTGCCTGATCATTTGTCTGACTGACTGTCTGATCACCTGTCTGCCTGATCATCTGTCTGTCTGTCTGATCATCTGTCTGTCTGATCACCTGTCTGCCTGATCATCTGTCTGTCTGTCTGATCATCTGTCTGTCTGATCATCTGTCTGCCTGATCATCTGTCTGACTGACTGTCTGATCACCTGTCTGCCTGATCATCTGTCTGTCTGTCTGATCATCTGTCTGTCTGATCACCTGTCTGCCTGATCATCTGTCTGTCTGTCTGATCGTCTGTCTGTCTGATCACCTGTCTGCCTGATCATCTGTCTGTCTGATCATCTGTCTGTCTGATCATCTGTCTGTCTGCCTGATCATCTGTCTGTCTGATCATCTGTCTGTCTGATCATCTGTCTGCCTGATCATCTGTCTGTCTGATCATCTGTCTGCCTGATCATCTGTCTGTCTGATCATCTGTCTGTCTGTCTGATCATCTGTCTGTCTGATCGTCTGTCTGTCTGATCATCTGTCTGTCTGATCATCTGTCTGCCTGATCATCTGTCTGTCTGTCTGATCATCTGTCTGATCTGATCTGTCTGTCTGATCGTCTGTCTGTCTGATCATCTGTCTGTCTGATCATCTGTCTGCCTGATCATCTGTCTGCCTGATCATCTGTCTGCCTGATCATCTGTCTGTCTGATCATCTGTCTGTCTGATCATCTGTCTGACTGACTGACTGTCTGTCTGCCTGATCATCTGTCTGTCTGATCATCTGTCTGTCTGATCACCTGTCTGCCTGATCATCTGTCTGTCTGATCATCTGTCTGTCTGATCATCTGTCTGTCTGATCATCTGTCTGTCTGATCACCTGTCTGTCTGATCATCTGTCTGTCTGATCATCTGTCTGTCTGATCACCTGTCTGCCTGATCATCTGTCTGTCTGATCATCTGTCTGTCTGATCGTCTGTCTGCCTGATCATCTGTCTGTCTGATCATCTGTCTGTCTGATCATCTGTCTGTCTGATCATCTGTCTGTCTGATCATCTGTCTGTCTGATCATCTGTCTGCCTGATCATCTGTCTGTCTGATCATCTGTCTGTCTGATCATCTGTCTGTCTGATCATCTGTCTGTCTCACAGGATTAATAACAGTGCTACTCTGAGATCGAGTGGAAGCGTTCGGCACAGAATTGTTATAAACCACAGATATCAGATTAAACAGCGCTGATGTGGAAACCAGGAAAACATTGAGACAACATGAGCGGAGATCAGGGGTTTCAGTCCCAAATCACCAACATTCACCATGATTTACTGTAGTAACACCACATTTAATGTTGTTGTCATTGTTTATCTCAGGGTTCGTGTATACCTTTGGAGATTAAAATTATGAAATGCCCACTATAACCAGTAGATGGCAGCATAGAAGCACTTATTGACCTGATAGCCATTTCCACTCCCTAATATATGGACAAAATTAGGAATTATCAAAGTCTCATGAAAAACAAAAGTTTTCTTCAAATTGTGACTAAATTACCCAGAAAGCAAGAGCAGAGCTGCTTTAATAATCACTGGAGCTGTCGGTCAGTTCAGTGCGAGACTAGCTATAGAACAACAATGGTAACATATTTAATAATTGTTTTGCACATTACTGTTGTTAATAAAAGTTAATTTTATCTGCATATCAATTCATAAACCTTTGATATGTATATTGCATATTGCAAGAGATATGATGCCCATTTATACTGTGGAATAGCCGGGTTTATTCACATGCTGGACGTTTTGGACCCCAGGTGCTACCAAGACGCAAATATTTTACCTAAACAAACGTGTCCCGCTACACCCCTAATGTCTATTGAGCTCTCCTCTCACAGTGATCGCCTCAGGAGCCGAGCTCAGACCCTCATGAAGCCAAAGATCTCACACACACGATCATCCGCTCAAACTAGAGGGCTCACAGCCTCAGCTCACCGAAGGAGACACGTCCTCGTCGTATTTCTTGAGCTGGTTCATGAACTCCAGGTGTTTCTTCTCCTCCTCCAGCTGTGCCACGCTCTGCTCGCTCTTCTGCAGCTTCTGCTGTGTGTTGGCCAGCTCGTCCCGCAGCCACTGGTTCTCCTGACAGAGGCGCCGCACCTGAGCGCGCAGCTTCTGCTTCTCCGACTCCACCGCGTTCAGATGGTTGGACAGAGCCATCATCACCTGCACACATCACCACATGTTAAGCCCAGACACACACACTCGAACTCATGGGACTGACATGCTTGCTTTAAACGAACACTCCACTTTTTTTGGAAATAGGCTAATTTTCCAAGTCCCCTAGAATTAAATAGTTTTGAATCCATTCAGCCGATCTTTGTATCTGGCGGTAGCACTTTTAGCATAGCTTAGCATACATCATTGATTCTAATCAGTCCATTAGCATCTCATTCAAAAAATGACCAAAGACACTTTCAATATTTTTCCTATTTAAAACTTGACTCTTCTACAGTTACATCGTGTGCTAAGACCGACTGAAAATGAAAAGTTGTGATTTTCTACACCTATATGGCTAGGAACTACTTTCTCATTCCTGCGTAATAGTCTCGGATCTTCACGGCTGTACCATGGCTGCAGCGGCGCAGTGATATTACGCAGTGCTGAAAGTAGTCCCCAGATAGGTAACTTTCAATGTGACTGGCACTGAGTTTGTGTAGTGCAGAGAAAGTTTCAGGCTTGGGTTAGGGTTGTGTTGTGTATTTCCCTGTGTGATTAGCCATGGTTCTGTGTGTTGTGTATTTCCTGTGTGATTCAGCCATGGTTCTGTGTGTTGTGTATTTCCCTGTGTGATTAGCCATGGTTCTGTGTGTTGTGTATTTCCCTGTGATTAGCCATGGTTCTGTGTGTTGTGTATTTCCTGTGTGATTAGCCATGGTTCTGTGTGTTGTGTATTTCCCTGTGTGATTAGCCATGGTTCTGTGTGTTGTGTATTTCCTGTGTGATTAGCCATGGTTCTGTGTGTTGTGTATTTCCCTGTGATTAGCCATGGTTCTGTGTGTTGTGTATTTCCTGTGTGATTAGCCATGGTTCTGTGTGTTGTGTATTTCCCTGTGTGATTAGCCATGGTTCTGTGTGTTGTGTATTTCCCTGTGTGATTAGCCATGGTTCTGTGTGTTGTGTATTTCCCTGTGTGATTAGCCATGGTTCTGTGTGTTGTGTATTTCCTGTGTGATTAGCCATGGTTCTGTGTGTTGTGTATTTCCCTGTGTGATTAGCCATGGTTCTGTGTGATTAGCCATGGTTCTGTGTGTTGTGTATTTCCCTGTGTGATTAGCCATGGTTCTGTGTGTTGTAAAGGGCTGTGATAGTAAGTCGAAGGTGTACTACCACCATGTTTCACAGAATACCAGCGAATCACTGCGCCACTGCAGCCATGGTACAGCCGTGAAGATCCGAGACTATTACGCAGGAATGAGAAAGTAGTTCCTAGCCATATCGGTGTAGAAAATCACAACTGTTCATTTTCAGTCGGTCTCAGCACACGATGTAACTGTAGAAGAGTCAAGTTTTAAATAGGAAAAATATTGAAAGTGTCTTTGGTCATTTTTTGAATGAGATGCTAATGGACTGATTAGAATCAATGATGTATGCTAAGCTATGCTAAAAGTGCTACCGCCAGATACAAAGATCGGCTGAATGGATTCAAAAACGGTCAAACTCAACTATTTAACTCTAGGGGACTTGGAAAATGAGCCTATTTTCAAAAAAAGTGTTCCTTTAAACAGGGTCCTATGATTGAAGGCCTCACCTGAGCCTCGCCCAGCCCCAGCTCGATCATCTCCACAGACTTGCGGAGCAGGCTGGACTTCTCGTGCACCACGTTGGCCTCCTCGTCCTTCTTCAGGCACTTGATGGTCTCCAGGAGGCTGTGCAGGATGGAGTTGTGCTCGTTCTTCAGCGCCTCCAGCCCCTGGATCACCAGCTTGGTGTTGGAGATGATCTCCTCCTGCGACAGCTTCTCCAGCTTCTCATCGCGAGGGTACAGTATCGTGGACATGGTCTAGCAGAGGAGCGGCCTGGGAACACGGGCGGAAGCAGACCGTGATGATGATGATGATGATGATGAAGGGTGTTCAGTAAAGGTCACAGAAAACAAGTTTGACAGCGATCCGGCACGCCACATTAAAGAGCAAGGCCAATGTTTAGGGAAGTTTTGTTCATCAACAGAACACATACACTCCTTAAAATAAGCTTCTTTATTGATGTTCCATGAAGAACCTTTAATGGAACCACTAACGGTCCTTTAGATTATTAATATGTTCACAATGGGTCATCCGTGTCGGTCCAAACTTTCGATTTTGACAAACACAGATAGCGATGAAGGCCAGAATATGAGATGTCAGATGTGTATTGACAGTAATCTCAGTTTTGTAGAGGAGGGTCAATGACCACCTGAGATCTGGAGCCAAATCACAGCGGTGTAAACATGACTGTAGAAAGATGGCAGCATCATTATTGTATTCTCACACAGAGATTGGCAGATCTATTAGTGAAATCTGATGCCTTTATCAATCTGTGTCTCATTATACCCCAGCGGTGAGCGCTCAAACATGGGGAATAAGCACTTCTGCCGTTTCTTTGACTCAAGTTTGCATGCCTGTAACCCCAGAAGTATTAAAGATATCTCAATATCCTTCTAGATTCTGGTTCTTAACAAACATTTCTTTAGGTGTCTTCATTTTAAAGGCCGTCGATGGTCCAGTCCCAGAGATATGCAGATCTCAATGCGGCTCCAGGAGTAAATATAGTTGGATTTTACCCATTCTCAGTTGTTGAAAACCAAATGTGGGTCTCTTTGCACACAGCTGATACCAGAGGAACATCTGAAGAACAAATCATGCTGAAACTAGAAATACATCTCGTGTTTTCCCCATGAAATCAATCGCATGAAACACAACTCTCTGAGTGCCAAACATCCCCTGAAAATGGCCACGCTGAGGCACATTGACTTGCTTTTAAGTGTATTTATGAGAATCTATATTTGAATCAGTTTCAGGGATATTTGGAAGATGCGAGTTTGTTCATTTGAACAGCTTCTGAAGAGTTACTACACGTCAGCCCATTGACATCCCTATATCTGTGGGATTGAACCATACAGGGCCTTAAAAGTTAAGATTACAAATAAAAGTTTCATAAGAACAAGAATCTAAAATGATATCTTAAAAACATCTTCAGAGGCTCCTCAGAGGTTTCAGTGTTTTTTGTTCTTCCGACGTTCTTCTTTAAACACAATAACTCTCAACTCTTTAATAAGTGACCAAAATTTGGTTCTTGACCATTGAAAATGGGTAAAATTCAGCAATATAGACATGGAGTCACATTGGGGTCCCCATATCTCTGGGACTGGACTGTGTAGGACCTTGAAACTGAAGATTTCAAAATTAAAGTTTGTTATGAATGAGAATCCAGAAGGATATTAAGATATCTTAAATACTTCTGGAGTTACAGGCACACAAACTTGAGTCAAAGAAACAGCAGAAGTGCTTATTCCCCATGTTTGAGCGCTCACCGCTGGCGTATAATGAGACACAGATTGATAAAGATTTCACTAATAGATCTGCCAATCTCTGTGTGAGAATACAATAATGATGCTGCCATCTTTCTAAAGTCATGTTTACACCGCTGTGATTTGGCTCCAGATCTCAGGTGGTCATTTATGGAGGACCAGGAGTGCCACTTAAAAATAAAATGAAGAATCAATTTATCAATTTAATAATTTAAACATAAAAATCTATATAAATTAATCACTCTTAAATTGACAAATAAATAGACATATTTAAAGTTGTTTATTTAATTTGTGTTTTTAAATGTAGTTTAATAAAACTATAAAACAATAAATTAAATAAAAATATTTTAAATGCATATATAAATAGACATATTAAAAAATATATATTTAATTAATGTTTTAAAACGTATATTAATAAAACAATAAATAGGACATTTATAAATCGCTTTTTAAAAAGCATTTGGCAAACGCTTTTCTTTATCCATCTGTCAATCGAGTTAAAAAATGCCATTGGACAGTACACACGTGGAAGCAACCAATCAGCTTTCACCTCAGTTTGAAGAGCCAGTCAGTCATGAAAGAGATGAACAAACACACACACACACACACACACACACTGCCCCTGCCCCTAAACCTACCCATCACACACACACACACACACACACACACACACACACACACACACACACACACTCACAGACACACTCTCTCTCTCACACACACACACACACTCTCTCTCACACTCACTCACACACAGCCCCTGCCCCTAAACCTAACCATCACACACACACACACACACACACACACACACACACTGCCCCTGCTAAACCTACCCATCACACACACACACACACACACACACACACACACACACACACACACACACACTCACAGACACACTCTCTCTCTCACACACACACACACACACTCTCTCTCTCACACTCACTCACACACAGCCCCTGCCCCTAAACCTAACCATCACACACACACACACACACACACACACACACACACACACACACACACTGCCCCTGCCCCTAAACCTACCATCACACACACACACACACACACACACACACACACTCTCACTCTCACTCTCAAACACACAGACACACTCTCTCTCTCACAATCACTCACACATACACACGCACACACACACATACACACACACACTTTATCTCTCTCTCTCACACACACACACACACACAAAACAAAAGAAACGCTGCCATTAAACTGAACCACAGATGCCAACACACACCGAACACCGACACATACGGCCTGGAAGATTTAACACACACCGAACTCATCATGTGTGTGTGTGTGTGTGTGTTGATCTCACCCTCCGCACCAGTGATGATGAAACAACTCCAGCCTCAGCGACACACAGGAAACACACGACTGAAGCGAGAGACGGCCGACACCCATCTGAACACTGCTGAGACTGCGAGCGTGTGCGTGTGTGTGTGTGTGAGCATCATCAGCCCCGCCCTCACAGACACAGACAGACGGGTGGGGGAGGATGGAGCTGAAACACACACACACACACCCAGTGATAGCGGCCGTCACATGACCCCCACACGACCTGCAGGACCGACTGTGCTCACCTGAGGAACGAGTGTGTGTAGCTTTAGTTCTCAGAGTGCAACTGACACACACACACACACACACACACACTGTGTGCAATGAGCATGTGTGTCTTACTTTACATCTGAACAATGTGCTGGAGAAGCAACACTCACACTCCCGTCTTTCAGACAGATTCCTCCAGAGTTGAGTGTTAATAATGTGACAGAACGTGTGTGTGTGTGTGTGTGTGTGTGTGTGTGTGTGTAGGGCTTTCAGACGCGTCGGCTCAAACACACACACTTTAAACTGTGACGGCCGGATCCGAGCGTGTGTTTGCTGATGATTGAGAGCGGATCAATCATCACATGTGATCTTCACACAGACAGAACCAGAGGAAAACTCCAGACTGGATCAGACACACTCCCTGCCGTGACCTCTGACCCCACAGGTCATCATTCCGGAGGGTCACCGTTAAAGGTTTGACGTAATGCAGGAATTATATCGGTTACACTTTATTTTAAGGTGTTGTTACAGTGTAATTATATATTTAAGCATTCAAGCATCCAGTAATTACAGGAACTTACTGTAGGGTTAGGGTAGGGCTGAGGGTTAGGTGCATGTAATTATGCATAATTTACTGTTATTACTATGGTACCATTATATTATACCAATGATACACACTCTAAAAAACACTAGGTTAAAAATGGACAAACCCAGTGATTGGGTTAAACACCCAATGAACTATTATTTAAAAATTACTATAGAGCTGACTTAAAATGGGCTACCACAGCCCAACCGCTGGGGTTAAAACAGCCCAACCGCTGGGGTTAAAACAGCCCAACCGCTGGGGTTAAAGCAGCCCAACCGCTGGGGTTAAAGCAGCCCAACCGCTGGGGTTAAAACAGCCCAACCGCTGGGGTTAAAACAGCCCAACCGCTGGGGTTAAAGCAGCCCAACCTCTGGGGTTAAAGCAGCCAAACCTCTGGGGTTAAAACAGCCCAACCTCTGGGGTTAAAACAGCCCAACCGCTGGGGTTAAAGCAGCCCAACCTCTGGGGTTAAAACAGCCCAACCGCTGGGGTTAAAACAGCCCAACCTCTGGGGTTAAAGCAGCCCAACCGCTGGGGTTAAAGCAGCCAAACCTCTGGGGTTAAAACAGCCCAACCTCTGGGGTTAAAACAGCCCAACCTCTGGGGTTAAAGCAGCCAAACCTCTGGGGTTAAAACAGCCCAACCTCTGGGGTTACAGCAGCCCAACCGCTGGGGTTAAAGCAGCCCAACCTCTGGGGTTAAAGCAGCCCAACCGCTGGGGTTAAAACAGCCCAACCGCTGGGGTTAAAGCAGCCCAACCTCTGGGGTTAAAACAGCCCAACCTCTGGGGTTAAAACAGCCCAACCGCTGGGGTTAAAGCAGCCAAACCTCTGGGGTTAAAACAGCCCAACCTCTGGGGTTAAAGCAGCCCAACCGCTGGGGTTAAAGCAGCCAAACCTCTGGGGTTAAAACAGCCCAACCTCTGGGGTTAAAATAGCCCAACCGCTGGGGTTAAAGCAGCCAAACCTCTGGGGTTAAAACAGCCCAACCTCTGGGGTTACAGCAGCCCAACCTCTGGGGTTAAAACAGCCCAACCGCTGGGGTTAAAGCAGCCCAACCTCTGGGATTAAAACAGCCCAACCTCTGGGGTTAAAACAGCCCAACCTCTGGGGTTACAGCAGCCCAACCTCTGGGGTTACAGCAGCCCAACCGCTGGGGTTAAAGCAGCCCAACCTCTGGGATTAAAGCAGCCCAACCGCTGGGGTTAAAGCAGCCCAACCTCTGGGTTAAAACAGCCCAACCGCTGGGGTTAAAACAGCCCAACCTCTGGGGTTAAAACAGCCCAACCGCTGGGGTTAAAACAGCCCAACCTCTGGGATTAAAACAGCCCAACCTCTGGGGTTAAAACAGCCCAACCGCTGGGGTTAAAGCAGCCCAACCGCTGGGGTTAACGCAGCCCAACCTCTGGGGTTAAAACAGCCCAACCTCTGGGGTTAAAACAGCCCAACCTCTGGGGTTAAAACAGCCCAACCTCTGGGGTTAAAACAGCCCAACCGCTGGGGTTAAAGCAGCCCAACCTCTGGGGTTAAAGCAGCCCAACCTCTGGGGTTAAAGCAGCCCAACCTCTGGGGTTAAAACAGCCCAACCTCTGGGGTTACAGCAGCCCAACCTCTGGGGTTACAGCAGCCCAACCTCTGGGGTTACAGCAGCCCAACCTCTGGGGTTAAAACAGCTGTACGTCTGGGGTTAAAACAGCCCAACCTCTGGGGTTACAGCAGCCCAACCTCTGGGGT
Source organism: Gobiocypris rarus (assembly GCA_023029165.1). Taxonomy (NCBI): domain Eukaryota; kingdom Metazoa; phylum Chordata; class Actinopteri; order Cypriniformes; family Gobionidae; genus Gobiocypris; species Gobiocypris rarus. Next base: position 39,573,638 of record CM040927.1, on the reverse strand, counting down.
TACAGCAGCCCAACCTCTGGGGTTAAAACAGCTGTACGTCTGGGGTTAAAACAGCCCAACCTCTGGGGTTACAGCAGCCCAACCTCTGGGGTTACAGCAGCCCAACCTCTGGGGTTAAAACAGCTGTACGTCTGGGGTTAAAACAGCCCAACCTCTGGGGTTACAGCAGCCCAACCTCTGGGGTTACAGCAGCCCAACCTCTGGGGTTACAGCAGCCCAACCTCTGGGGTTAAAACAGCTGTACGTCTGGGGTTAAAACAGCTGTACGTCTGGGGTTAAAACAGCCCAACCTCTGGGGTTAAAGCAGCCCAACCGCTGGGGTTAAAACAGCCCAACCTCTGGGGTTAAAGCAGCCCAACCGCTGGGGTTAAAACAGCCCAACCGCTGGGGTTAAAGCAGCCCAACCTCTGGGGTTACAGCAGCCCAACCTCTGGGGTTAAAA
>CM040927.1:39550696-39555696 GCA_023029165.1 Gobiocypris rarus | reverse complement strand
CACAATGAGTCTTGTAGTGTGCTGTAGGATACACACACACACACACACACACACACACAGGGTCACATGAGAAGCACCAGTGAACATTCAACACACACCAATCCTAACAGTCCAATAAGATGAGCACCAAAAAACCCCCCGGATGTTAAAGGTGCAGTGTGTAAGTTTTAACGGCATCTAGTGGTGAGGTTGTGAACTGCACTCCCTCCCTTTCAGAGCACATAGAGAAGCTACGGTGGCCCACACAGGACAGAGATGTGGTGTCTGTGGCTGCTGAGAGACTAGCGCTCTGTAGAGCAGTTTGTCCCTTTAGGGCCACTGTAGAAACATGGCGGCTTCACTGTAAGGGCCCCGCGGTGTGTGAAGATAGAAACACACAACAGTCTTCATACTCCACTGGGAACAGAGTTATGTTGCATTTCTGTCACACTACACACTGCACCTTTAAAACTAGCATGTGTTGAACTAGCATGTGTTGAACTAGCATGTGTTGAACTAGCATGTGTAGCATGTGTTGAACTAGCATGTGTTGAACTAGCATGTGTTGAACTAGCATGTGTTGAACTAGCATGTGTTGAGCTAGCATGTGTTGAGCTAGCATGTGTTGAGCTAGCATGTGTTGAACTAGCATGTGTTGAACTAGCATGTGTTGAACTAGCATGTGTTGAACTAGCATGTGTAGCATGTGTTGAACTAGCATGTGTTGAACTAGCATGTGTTGAGCTAGCATGTGTTGAACTAGCATGTGTTGAACTAGCATGTGTTGAACTAGCATGTGTTGAACTAGCATGTGTAGCATTTGTTGAACTAGCATTTGTTGAACTAGCATGTGTTGAACTAGCATGTGTTGAGCTAGCATGTGTTGAGCTAGCATGTGTTGAGCTAGCATGTGTTGAGCTAGCATGTGTTGAGCTAGCATGTGTTGAGCTAGCATGTGTTGAACTAGCATGTGTTGAGCTAGCATGTGTAGCATGTGTTGAGCTAGCATGTGTTGAGCTAGCATGTGTTGAGCTAGCATGTGTTGAGCTAGCATGTGTTGAAAGTGAACACTGATGACACACTGGATCTCCCATGATGCTCCACTGATCCGGACGTGTGCCGGTATGAGACACATGCAGATTATGGTATGTGGAAATGACCCGCGTCACACTAGACGTGTGTTTCCTCTGAGGCCTGTAATCACATGACCACAGCTGAAGTAAACACGCGTGTGTCCTCTGACATCATGTCTTTAACCCTCATCCGTCCCTCGGGTCATTTTGACCCAGAATTCATTACAAATGGACACAAATCAGGACTGTCGTCGCACTTGAACCATGAACACACACACACGACTGACTGGATTTTAGGATTTTTGTGGTTGAAAATTAAAGAAGTAACACATCCTCCCCTCACGGGTTATTTTGACCCTCTTAGGAATGTGAGGGATGCTCCGGTACACAGGAAAAACTTAATGCTACCAGAAAACTATAGTGTGTGTTATGTTAATAGAAACCTTTTACTCAAAGTGCTTTACATACACACTATCATGCCACAGAGAGACGTGTTCTCTGAGTGACCAATCACGCTTCTCTGTCTGACCATCCCATGGACGAGTCTGGGTTTGGCGGTTGCCAGAGGCAGGACTCGCCTGACTGCATTGTGCCAAGTGTAAAGTTTGGTGGAGGGGGGATTATGGGGTGGGGTTGTTTTTCAGGGGTTGGGCCCTTAGTTCCAGTGAAAGGAACTCTTAATGCTTCACCAAGACATTTTGGACAATTTCATGCTCCCAACTTTGTGGGATCAGTTTGTGGACGGCCCCTTCCTGTCCCAACATGACTGCGCTCCAGTGCACAAAGCGTCGCTCCATAAAGACATGGATGAGCGAGTTTGGTGTGGAGGAACTGGACTGGCCTGCACAGAGTCCTGAGCTCATCCCGATAGAACACCTTTGGGATGAATTAGAGCGGAGACTGCGAGCCAGGCCTTCTCGTCCAACATCAGTGCCTGACCTCACAAATGCGCTTCTAGAAGAATTCCCATAAACACACTCCTAAACCTTGAGGAAAGCCTTCCCAGAAGAGCTGAAGCTGTTAGAGCTGCAAAGGGTGGCCGACTCCATATTAAACCCTACGGATTGGGAATGGGATGGCATTAAAGCTCATGTGTGTGGAAAGGTGTCCAGTGACTGGTGACAATGTGAGATATGAGCTGAATTAACAGGGTTATGGTGTATGTTATTTAAGTTGGAAGAATGAGAATGTGCTTAAATTACCATTTCTTTATTATTAATTGATAAAATTAGTAATTTAAAGGGACATAACATAGGTCAAACTTTGTTACCTGTAGTTACCATGGTAATACCAGTGAATTATGCATAATTACATGCAGCCTGACCCTACAGTGAGCGCAATGTTAATTATGATCACTCAGTGCTTAAATATATAATCACACTGAAACAATGACACCTTCAAATAAAGAGTAACCAAAAATATTATCAAAATGAGATGAGCTTTATTTATAAGTATAATGTTAGGGCTTCGGGACGGATGCGGGTTAAACGCGAGCTCTTTAAAGCAGGGTGGATTCTGATTGGCTGTCAGTGTTTCTGTATCGTATCGCTGTAGAAATAAAGCTGGGCTTGGTCATGTGACAGGAAGCTTCAGTCATGAGCAGGTCCTCTCACACACACACACACACACACACACACACACACACACACACACACACACACACACACACACACACACACACACACACACACACACACACACACACACACACACACACACACACACAGGTTTAGTAAAGTGCAGGGTTCTAGTGTGTATGCCCTGCTCGTGGGTCGTGTGCTTTAAACGCAGGTTCACAATACAGTTTCAAATTTATCAGAATATCACATAACTTTTACATTTGGGGTAAAAAATCTGTTTAAATTCACAGCAAAACACCTCGACACGTGTCCCATCATGCACCACTCCACAGGATTTCACAGAAATTATAAAGTAGCAAAAACAACAGAAAGTGCTGGAGGTTTGCCACCCGTCACCGTACGGTTCATCATGAGCTAAAAATACATCGGCCGGCAGCCCGTGTTCATATAAAACATCACGAGCGCTGTCTGTAGTGTAGAAAACACACACACACACACACACACACACACACACACACACACGATATAAAGGAACTGAAGACAGTGACGTTTCCATGGGAAACTCATCACTGAGCGCGGTGGCTTCAGGACACACACACACGTGACGTCACAGGGGTTTGCACACACACACACACACACACACACACACGTGACGTCACAGGGGTTTGCACACACACACACACGTGACGTCACAGGGGTTTGCACACACACACACACACACACACGTGACGTCACAGGGGTTTGCACACACACACACACACACACGTGACGTCACAGGGGTTTGCACACACACACACGTGACGTCACAGGGTTTGCACACACACACACACACACGTGACGTGACAGGGGTTTGCACACACACACACACACACGTGACGTCACAGGGGTTTGCACACACACACACACGTGACGTCACAGGGGTTTGCACACACACACACACACACACACACACACACACACGTGACGTCACAGGGGTTTGCACACACACACGTTATGTCACAGGGGTTTGCACACACACACACGTGACGTCACAGGGGTTTGCACACACACACGTGACGTCACAGGGGTTTGCACACACACACACGTGGGCGTCACAGGGGTTGACACACACACACGTGACGTCACAGGGTTTGCACACACACACACACGTGACGTCACAGGGGTTTGCACACACACACACACGTGACGTCACAGGGGTTTGCACACACACACACACGTGACGTCACAGGGGTTTGCACACACACACACACACACACACGTGACGTCACAGGGGTTTGCACACACACACATTAAGTCACAGGGGTTTGCACACACACGTCACAGGGGTTTGCACACACACACGTTATGTCACAGGGGTTTGCACACACACACGTGACGTCACAGGGGTTTGCACACACACACACGTGACGTCACAGGGGTTTGCACACACACACACACACGTGACGTCACAGGGGTTTGCACACACACACACACACGTGACGTCACAGGGGTTTGCACACACACACACACACACACACACACGTGACGTCACAGGGGTTTGCACACACACACACACACACACACACGTGACGTCACAGGGGTTTGCACACACACACACACACACACACGTGACGTCACAGGGGTTTGCACACACACACACACTCACACACGTGACGTCACAGGGTCTGCACACACACACTCACACACGTGACGTCACAGGGGTCTGCACAAACACACACACACACACACACACACACACACACACGTGACGTCACAGGGTCTGCACACACACACACACGTGACGTCACAGGGTTTACACACACACACACACACACACACGTGATGTCACAGGGGTCTGCACACACACACACACACACACACACACACACGTGACGTCACAGGGGTTTGCACACACACACACACACACACACACACACGTGACGTCACAGGGGTTTGCACACACACGTGACGTCACAGGGGTTTGCACACACACACACACACACACACGTGACGTCACAGGGGTTTGCACACACACACACACACACGTGACGTCACAGGGTTTGCACACACACACACACACGTGACGTCACAGGGGTTTGCACACACACACACACACACACACACACACACACACACACACGTGACGTCACAGGGGTTTGCACACACACACACACACACACGTGATGTCACAGGGATTTGCTGTAGCCGAACACGCCCACGGGGAAGTGCTTGACGTGAGTCGGCCACTGGGCGGCCAGCTGGAAGAACTTCACATCATTCCACTCCACGCCGTCGATCGAGACTGAAACACACACACACACACACACACACACATGTATGGAACCTGATTCAAATGAAATTACATGGAAACAAAACTTTTATTTCCCAG
>CM040927.1:39538196-39545696 GCA_023029165.1 Gobiocypris rarus | reverse complement strand
ATATGTTCCAAAAACTTTTAAGTTGGCTGTAATTAAACCACTTATTAAAAACACGCAACTTGATCCTAAAGAATTAGTCAATTACAGACCAATCTCGAATCTACCGTTTCTATCAAAAATATTAGAAAAGGCAGTGTCTTCACAATTATGTTCCTTTTTAGAAAGAAATTGTATATGTGAGGATTTCCAGTCAGGATTTAGACCGTATCATAGTACTGAGACTGCTCTAATTAGAGTTACAAATGATTTACTCTTATCATCTGATCGTGGTTGTATCTCTCTATTAGTGTTACTCGATCTTAGCGCTGCATTCGATCACAATATTCTTTTGAATAGACTCGAAAATTATGTTGGCATTAGTGGAACTGCATTGGCATGGTTTAAATCTTACTTATCTGACCGTTATCAGTTTGTAGCAGTAAATGAAGAGATGTCACACCGATCACAAGTTCAGTATGGAGTACCGCAAGGCTCAGTGTTAGGACCGTTGCTTTTCACCCTGTATATGCTACCACTGGGAGATATCATTAGGAAGCATGGCGTTAGTTTTCATTGTTATGCTGATGATACTCAGCTCTATATTTCTTCACACCCTGACGAAACTTACCAATTCACAAGATTAACGGAATGCATAGCTGATATTAAAAATTGGATGAATAGTAATTTCCTGCAACTTAATTCAGATAAAACTGAATTTTTAATTATTGGACAGAAAAGCTCCACAAGTAGTGCCCTAGAATACTGTCTAACCCTCGATGGCTGCTCTGTCAAGTCCTCGTCCAGTGAGGAACCTGGGTGTGCTCTTTGATACCAATCTTTCATTTGAAAGCCACGTTTCAAGCATCTGTAAAACTGCATTCTACCATCTTAAAAATATATCTAAATTACGTCACATGCTTTCAATGCAAAATGCTGAACAACTAGTACATGCGTTCATGAGCTCAAGGCTAGATTATTGTAATGCTCTACTGGGTGGTTGCCCTGCTCGCCTAATAAATAAACTCCAGCTGGTCCAAAACGCAGCAGCTCGAGTTCTTACTAGAACCAGGAAGTACGATCATATTAGTCCAGTTCTGTCAACACTGCACTGGCTCCTATTAAACATCGCATAAATTTTAAAATCTTGCTTATTACTTATAAAGCAATAAATGGTTTAGCTCCCAGTACTTAGCGAGCTCTTAACGCAATATACTCCATCACGTCAATTGTGGTCTCTAAACTCTGGCCAGTTGAAAATACCTAGAATATCTAAATCAACTGCAGGCGGTCGATCCTTTTCCTATTTAGCACCTAAACTCTGGAACAGTCTTCCTAGCATTGTTCGGGAAGCAGACACACTCTGTCAGTTTAAATCTAGACTAAAAACACATCTCTTTACTATGGCATACACATAGAACATTTTTAACTTTCTTTATTCAAATCAAATGACTGATTGTTAGGCTGCATTAACTAGGTCAGCGGAACCGGGAACACTTCCCATAACACCCGATGTACTCGTTACATCATAAAAGAGTGGCATCCACACTAATGTTAGTCTCTCTGTTTATCCCGAGGTTTACTGCAGTCGGCCGGATCAGGCCGTGTCCGGATCGGATGGTGGACCTGCATCTGGACATGACCAGCTCATCCTGGAGTGTCTGCTGAGACCGTGTCCATTAGTGTCTCCTCTGAATTCGCCTCACCGGAACGTGATCCTCAATTAACCCGTCTCGCGCAATAACTCCGATCTTTCAAGTATTCATATTCTTGTGTAATCGACGCGCCATCCTAAATGAGCCCGTCTCGTGCGTCATACCCAAAATTTCGAATATTCCTATCTAATATGATTTAAGACCTGAAAGGTTGCCAGAGTAATAATTATACACTGTTAATAATAGGCCAGAGGAGAACTGGCACCCCGACTGAGTCTGGTTTCTCCCAAGGTTTATTTTTCTCCATCATGCCCTGATGGAGTTTTGGTTCCTTGCCACTGTCGCCTTTGGCTTGGCTTGCTCAGTTGGGGACACTCAAATTATGATCCAAGTTACTCAACTAAATATACAAATAGAATTTATTAATTTGGTCATATATAATTCTATAAACTATCCAAATTAAACTAGCCAAATCAAATTTTGTTGCAATGTTGTCCTGTTTAACACTGTGAAGCTGCTTTGAAACAATCACAAAAGCGCTATATAAATAAAGTTGATTGATTGATTGATTGATTGTGTGAGAGTGTGTGTGTGAGAGTGTGTGTGAGTGAGTGAGTGTGTGTGTGAGTGTGTGTGTGAGAGTGTGTGTGTGAGAGTGTGTGTGTGAGAGTGTGTGTGTGAGAGTGTGTGTGTGAGTGTGTGTGTGAGAGAGTGTGTGTGAGAGTGTGTGTGGACTGGTAATCCCTACGTTATGGGGACAAAATGTCCCCACAAAGATGGCAATATCCAAATTTTTGTCCTTGTGGGGACATTTTTTTGGTCCCCATGAGGAAAACATCTTATAAATCACACTAAGTGATGTTTTTTGAAAAAGTAAAAATGCAGCATGTCTCCTGTGATGGGTAGTGTGTGTGTGTGTGTGTGTGTGTGTGTGTGTGTGTGTGTGTGTGTGTGTGTGTGTGTGTGTGTGTGATGGGTAGGTTTAGGGGCAGTGTAGGGGGATAGAAAATACGGTTTGTACAGTATAAAATGCATTACGCCTATGGAATGTCCCCACAAAACATGGAAACACAACATGTGTGTGAGAGTGTGTGTGTGAGAGTGTGTGTGTGTTTACTGGAGATCTAACAGTGACGCTCTGAGCTCGAGCTGATATGCAGATGAACTGAACTCTGATGAACCCTTCACTGTGAGTCTCGCACTGACCCACAGAGGTTACTAAAGGAGCGCTGCTGTTGCATTCTGGGTAATCCAGGCACAATCTGAAGAACAGTGTGTTTCATGAGTCAGTAAGTGCGGCTCTGCTGCCATCTACTGGTTATAGTGGGCACTTCATGTGTTTTCAGAATAAAAGTGTTAGTTTTCCTACATCTTTAAACGTTTACTAATCACCACATTACAACTGGATGATATTCAGAGGTTTGAGGTGCTGGAAAGAGCTTCAGAAGGTTGGACCCTGAGATAAATATATCTCCCACAATCCCATGTGGCGCTCCTATCAGTCGGCATTCAGTGAGGAGTAGTTACACCAGCAGGAAAAGGACCGCAAACGAGTAAAACAACTGAAGAAACCTAGCCTGGATGCCAGCCGAATTTAGCCCCGCCCACAACATTTTTTGCTCTGGCAATTGGGTCTGGCCTCGCTCCATAGAGGAGTTATTATTACAGAAACTGGACCAATGAGATCATCAGGGCGGGCTTTAGATGATGATGGACAGATGATCAACAGTAGCGTAATCATCCACGTCATCAAAGGCGCTTTGGGTTGAGTTTGCTCTTATCCTAAACGGAGAACATGTTCGTATATGCATTCACCTTCACTATCTCTCTCAGAAACGATGATCGTGTTGGGAAGTACTCTGTGTATCCTTAAATTCTTTTACACTCATCTTTTTCTTCTAACGTTACTTAATCCAGCGCGCGTGCAGACAGGGTTGCCATGTTTTTTTGCAATGTCGCGCACAATTGCTACTCAAAACTACAGCCCAAAACATTAACTTTCCGGGGGGATCTCTGGAAAAAAATGGCGTTTGGTTGGCAAAATATGTTATTTTATGCTAAAATTGGCATTCCTGGGTTTATATAATCCCATAATTGGGGTCGCTTCAACCCACGGACATGCAGAAAAACACAGATCAGTTGAGATCTGTTAACATGTGATAACTAGCGTTACGGTCTATCCAATTGAGGTCTTTCCTGGTTCTGTTGAAACACGGCCCATAATCACAGCCCAATAGAGCGGGACCGGACTCATATTCTGACTAGAGGTGAGTATGGCCACGCCAGGCTAGAAGAAACCCATATTTATAGTTTTAAAATCAGTCAGGATCTACAGACAGTACTGATAAACTGACCTGATGTGGACAGACTGTGCTCCACGATCCCCACCTTCACCACCTGACGGAGCACAACAAGGGTCAGCCGCTGATCCAGGATCAGAGCCGGATCACACTCATACATCACCATGTGACAGTGCAGTCTTACCCCGATAAATGGCACAAACTTTTGGCACGAGTCTTCATCCGGACTGCAGAGAGAGAGAGAGTTAGAGAAACAGCGGTGACCCCACACGTCTGACCGGTGAGATGGACATCACGATGAGATGAGCACAGCAGAACACACAGCCCCGGCCGGACCCGTGTGTTCTGGCAGTCACAAACTGGCAAAGATCTGAGGATCTTCAGGCATTGAGGACAGCGGAGGTCATGTGACCGGAGATGGACAGCAAATCAAATGTAGGGATGGAACAATAGAGGTCAGAGGTCAGATACCTGATGTAAAAATCAAAATACAAACTCCTCTTCCTGGGAAAGCAAACGAAAGGTGAGAAGAAATGAGGAAGTGTTAATAATAATCATAGTAATGCGCATACTGAAGCAGAACGATGCAAACTAGACCAGAATCTGAGTGAGTTCCTTCATCACTTCCTGTTTCAGCAGAGGGGGCGTGGCCTGTAAGATCATTCTCCTGCCACTAGAGGGAGCCCTGCACTCATTTGTGCTGACTATTATCATCATCTCTTTAAACATATCATCTGGCTTATAAAATACTGGTCCGAAATCTAATTTTTAAATGGAAGTTTATCAAAAAACTGTTGTGTGTCATATCTGCTCCACCAGGCGTTCATGGCTCATATAGTCTGATGTAGTGAGAATATGGAGGAAAAACTGCTCAATATTATTCAGAATATGCTGCAGATGCTGATATTAATATGAAATTCTGATGCTTGTAATGTAAATCAATGAGATCTTTATAACAGCATAGCAGATACTCACATAAAATGCATATCCATATCTGCTACTAATATATTAAAATGCTTTTTTTATGATCATATAATGCAATGATTGAGAGATTAACTAATAAACCTTCCTCAAAAGCCTGACGATCATATTTGATGATGTCAAGAGAAGCTGCTTCAGTCCAGTTACACTATACAGCCAAAAGTGTTGTGACTCCTGCCTTTCCACACACATGAGCTTTAATGGCATCCCATTCCCAATCCGTAGGGTTTAATATGGAGTCGGCCACCCTTTGCAGCTCTAACAGCTTCAGCTCTTCTGGGAAGGCTTTCCTCAAGGTTTAGGAGTGTGTTTATGGGAATTCTTCTAGAAGCGCATTTGTGAGGTCAGGCACTGATGTTGGACGAGAAGGCCTGGCTCGCAGTCTCCGCTCTAATTCATCCCAAAGGTGTTCTATCGGGATGAGCTCAGGACTCTGTGCAGGCCAGTCCAGTTCCTCCACACCAAACTCGCTCATCCATGTCTTTATGGAGCGACGCTTTGTGCACTGGAGCGCAGTCATGTTGGGACAGGAAGGGGCCGTCCCCAAACTGATCCCACAAAGTTGGGAGCATGAAATTGTCCAAAATGTCTTGGTGAAGCATTAAGAGTTCCTTTCACTGGAACTAAGGGGCCAACGCCTGAAAAACAACCCCACCCCATAATCCCCCCTCCACCAAACTTTACACTTGGCACAATGCAGTCAGGCAAGTCCCGTTCCCCTGGCAACCGCCAAACCCAGACTCCATGGGATGGTCAGACAGAGAAGCGTGATTGGTCACTCAGAGAACACGTCTCACTGCTCTAGAGTCCAGTGGTGGCGTGCTTTACCCCACTGCATCCCACGCTTTGCATTGCTCTTGGTGATGTAAGGCTTGGATGAGCTGCTCGGCCATGGAAACCCATTCCATGAAGCTCTCTCCGCACTGTTCCTGAGCTCATCTGAAGGCCACAGGAGTTTGGAGGTCTGGAGCGATTGACTCTGCAGAAAGTTGGTGACTTCTGCGCACTGTGACCCTCAGCATGCGCTGACCCCGCTCTGGGATTGAGTTGCTGTTGTTCCCAATGGCTTCCTCTTTGTTATAATCCCACTAACAGTTGAGCGTGGAATATTTAGTAGTGAGGAAATGTCAGGAATGGCCTTATTGCACAGGTGGCAACCTATCCCGGTCCCACGCTTGAGTTCACTGAGCTCCTGAGAGCGAGCCATTCTCTCACAAATGTGTGTAGAAGCGTCTGCATGCCTAGAGCTTGATTTATACACCTGTGGCCATGAAGGGATTGAACACCTGAACTCTGTGTATTACCAACAATATTAAAGTTATTCTTGTGTTTATTGATAAAATCAGGTCAGATCGAGTGCAGGGCATTCCAGAGAACAATCAGGAACTCAGACACCTCGGATTTAAACTGATGAGAATATGACACTACTTCCTAAAGAACTGATTGAACACACACACACACACACACACACACACACACACACACACACACACTCACACTCACACACACACACGTTTGTTTTTGTGAAATGTGTGACATTCCATAGACGTAATGCATTTTATACTGTACAAACCGTATTTTCTATCCCCTACACTGCCTACCTACACACATCACACACATCACACACACACACACACACACACACACACACACACACACACACAGCCCCTGCCCCTAAACCTACCCATCACACACACACACACACACACACTGCCCCTGCCCCTAAACCTACCCATCACATACACTGACAAACACACACACACACACACACACACACACACACACACACACACACACACACACACATACCTCCTCTGTCTGTAGGTGAGCATGGCCTCAGAGATGGGAAACTGATGAGACACATTCGCTCCAGAGAGATACTGAATGATCCGGCCAGCTACATCAACAGAGTCTGTGGATACACAAACACACACACACACACACACACACACACACACACACACACACACACACACACACACACACACACACACACACACACAGAGGTTAAGTGTCATGAGTCGGCAGCACGTCATGTCATCTCCAGATCGAGGTCAAACTCCTGTAAGTGAGACGAGCCTGTGGCACTGAGGTCTGATGGGATACGAGTCTAATGCGAGACAGATGCGGGAGACACACACACACACACACACACACACACACACACACACACACACACACACACACACACACACACCACCTGTGCTCGGAGGCTCTGACCGGCAGAACAGCTCCCTCCACGACGGCTCCATGAACATGCTGCTGAACTTGCTGTCGAAGGACGACAGGTGTTTGGCGAGCGGATGGGAACCTGTGAAGCAGACGGTGTGTGAAGACTCGATACACCAGTGTAATCAACCCGAAAACACCAGCGCCTGCACTCACCGATCGGGATGATGAGGAAGCGGATGTAGCTCAGCCAATCAGGCGTCTTATTGGCCAGCTGCTCTACAAAGAAGCGCAGCACGGTGCTGAGGTAGCTCTGATCGCCAGCCACGCCCACCTTCACCGTGGGCGGAGTCTGAGCGTTACAGTTACAGCTGCAGGAGGAGTCACATGACACGCCAACATGATGAGAGGAACACGGA
>CM040927.1:39498196-39505696 GCA_023029165.1 Gobiocypris rarus | reverse complement strand
CCACAGAAACCGCTGGACCACAGAGCACTGGAGCCACTGGAGCCACTGGAACGCTGGAGCCGCTGGAGCACTGGAACCGCTGGACCGCTGGACCGCTGGAACACTGGAGCCACTGGAGCCGCTGGACCACTGGAGCCACTGGAGCCACTGGAACGCTGGAGCCGCTGGACCACAGAACGCTGGAGCACTGGAACACTGGAGCCACTGGAGCCACAGAAACGCACTGGAGCACTGGAGCCACTGGAGCCGCTGGACCACAGAGCGCTGGAACGCTGGAGCACTGGAGCCGCTGGAGCGCTGGAACACTGAGACGCTGGACCGCTGGACCACAGCGCTGGAAACGCTGGACCACTGGACCCGCTGGACCGCTGGAGCGCACGCTGGAGCCGCTGGACCGCTGGACCACTGGAGCACTGGAGCGCTGGAACGCTGGAAACACTGGAGCCGCTGGACCACTGGAGCACTGGAAAGCACTGACACTGGAGCACTGGACCGCAGACCACTGGACCACTGGAGCACTGGAGCACTGAGCACTGGAGCCACTGGAGCCGCTGGACCACAGAAACGCTGAAACACTGGACCACTGGAGCCACTGGACCACAGAAACACTGGAGCGCTGGAACACTGGAGCCACTGGAGACCACTGGACCACAGAACGCTGGAAACACTGGAAACCACTGGAGCCACTGAGAACGCTGGAGCGCTGGACCACAGAAAGCACTGGACCACAGAGCACTGGAGCACTGGAGCCACTGGAGCCGCTGGACCACAGAACGCTGGAAACACTGGAAACCACTGGAGCCACTGGACCACTGGAGCGCTGGAGCGCTGGAGCGCTGGAGCCACTGGAACCGCTGGACCAGAACACTGGAGCACTGGAGCCACTGGAGCCACTGGAACGCTGGAGCGCTGGAGCACTGGACCACAGAGCGCTGGACCCAGAAACGCTGAAACGCTGGACCACTGGACCCGCTGGACCGCTGGAGCGCTGGACCGCTGGAGCGCTGAACGCTGGAGCGCTGAGCGCTGAAACACTGGACCACTGGAGCCACTGGACCGCTGGAGCACTGAAACGCTGGAAAGCACTGGAGCCACTGGAAACCGGTGGACCACGGAAACACTGGAGCACTGGAGCTGCTGGACCACAGAGCACTGGAGCCACTGGACCACTGGAGCCACTGGAGCACTGGAGCCGCTGGACCACAGAAACGCTGAACACTGGAAACACTGGAGCCACTGGAGCCACTGGAAACACTGGAAACACTGAAACACTGGAAACCACTGGACCGCTGGAAACACTGGACCACTGAAACGCTGGACACTGGACCACTGGACACTGGAAACGCTGAAACACTGGAGCCGCTGGACCACAGAAACACTGAAACACTGAAACACTGGAAACACTGGAAACACTGGAGCCACTGGACCGCTGGACCACAGAAACGCTGGAAACACTGGAGCCACTGAAACGCTGGAAACACTGGAGCCACTGGAGCACTGGCACTGGACCGCTGGAGCGCTGGACCACTGGACTGGAACACTGGAGCACTGGAGCGCTGGAGCCACTGGAAACACTGGAACACTGGAGCCACTGGACCGCTGGACCGCTGGACCGCTGGAGCACTGGACACTGGACCACTGGAGCCACTGGAGCCGCTGGACCGCTGGACCGCGGAGCCACTGGACCACTGGAACGCTGGAGCACTGGACCACTGGAGCCGCTGGAGCACTGGACCACTGAAACACTGGAGCCACTGGAAACACTGGAAACCGCTGGAAACACTGGACCACTGGAAACCACTGAACACTGGAGCCACTGGAGCACTGGAAACACTGGAGCCACTGGACCACTGGACCACTGGAAACCACTGGACCACTGGACCGCTGGAAACACTGGAGCCACTGGAAACACTGGGCGCTGGAGCACTGGACCACTGAAACACTGGAGCCACTGGACCACTGGAGCCGGCGGAGCCACAGAACGCTGAAACACTAAAACCACTGGACCACTGGAGCCACTGGACCACAGAGCCACTGGAGCCGCTGGAAACGCTGGGCGCTGGAGCACTGGAAACCACTGGAGCCACTGACCGCTGGACCGCATAAACCACTGGAAACGCTGGAGCGCTGGAGCACTGGAGCCGCTGGAACACTGGAGCCACTGAAACACTGGAGCCACTGGAGCACTGGAACCATGGAGCCACAGAAACGCTGGAAACACTGGAGCCACTGGAAACCACTGGAAACCATGCCATGAGCCATGGAGCCACAGAGCACTGGAGCCACTGGAACCGCTGGACCACAGAGCCACAGAAACCACTGGAACCGCTGGACCACGGACGCCGCTGGACCACAGAAAGCCACTGGAGCACAGAAAGCCACTGCAGAGCACTGGAACCACTGAAACCATGGAGCCATGGAGCCGCTGGACCACAGAAACCGCTGGACCACAGGGAGCCGCTGAAACACAGAGCCACTGAAACACTGGAGCCACTGGAGCCATGAACCATGGAACGCTGGACACAGAGCCACTGGACCACTGGACCGCTGGACCACTGGAACACTGGAAACCACTGGAGCCATGGAGCCATGGACCACTGGACCACAGAAACCACTGAAAGCCACTGGACCACAGAGCCACTTAAACACTGGGCGCTGAAACACTGAAACACTGGAGCCACTGGAGCCACTGGAAACACTGGAGCCACTGGACCATGAAATCGGCGGAGCCACAGAAACCACTGGAAACCGCTGGACCACAGCACAGAGCCACTGGAGCCACTGGACCCGCTGGAGCACTGAGCACTGGAGCCGCGACACTGGAGCCACTGGACCACAGAACAGCTGGAGCCACTGGACCACAGAAAGCCACTGGAAACACTGGAGCCGCTGGACCACAGAACCGCTGGACCACAGAGCCACTGGAGCACTGGAAACCACTGGAACCGCTGGACCACAGAGCCGCTGGACCACAGCACTGGAGCCACTGGAACCACTGGAGCACTGGACACGCAGCCACTGGAGCCGCTGGAGCGCACTGCGCTGGAGCCACTGGAGCCGCTGGACCACTGGAGCCACTGGAGCCGCTGGACCACAGAACGCTGGAGCAGACACTGGAGCCACTGGAGCCGCTGGAGCACTGGAGCACTGAAACACTGGAAACCGCTGGACCACAGAACGCTGGAACACTGGAGCCACTGGAGCCACTGAAACGCTGGAGCGCTGGACCACAGAGCGCTGGACCACAGAGCACTGGAGCACTGGACCACTGGACCCGCTGGACCGCTGAGACGCTGAAACACTGGAGCCACTGGACCGCTGGAGCACTGGAGCACTGGAGCACTGGAGCCGCTGGACCGCTGGAAACGCTGGAGCACTGGAACGCTGGAGCACTGGACCACTGGACCGCTGGACCGCTGGAACGCTGGAACGCTGGAGCTGGAGCACTGGGCCGCTGGAGCCACTGGACCACAGAAACGCTGGAGCGCTGGAGCACTGGAGCTGCTGGACCACAGAACGCTGGAGCCGCTGGACCACTGGACCGCGGAACGCTGGAACCGCTGGACCACAGAGCGAACGCTGGAGCACTGGAACACTGGAGCCGCTGGAGCGCTGGAACACGCTGGAGCCGCTGGAGCGCGAAACCGCTGGAGCGCTGGAGCGCTGGAGCTGCTGGACCACAGAGCACTGGAGCCGCTGGACCACTGGAACCGCTGAAAGCACTGGAGCCGCTGGACCACAGAGCACTGGAACGCTGGAGCACTGGAGCCGCTGAACGCTGGAACGCTGAACGCTGGAGCCGCTGACGCTGGAACCGCTGAACGCTGGAACGCTGGAGCGCTGGACCGCTGGACCGCTGGAAACGCTGGACCGCTGGAGCGCTGGAGCGCTGGACCGCTGGAGCCGCTGGACCGCTGGAAGCGCTGGAGCGCTGGAAACGCTGGAAAGCCGCTGGACCGCTGGAACGCTGGAGCGCTGGAGCACTGGAGCCGCTGGACCACAGAGCCGCTGGAGCACTGGAGCCGCTGGACCACAGAGCGCTGGAGCACTGGAGCCGCTGGAGCGCTGGAGCGCTGGAACGCTGGAACAATGAACCACTGGAGCCACTGGACCGCAGAACGCACTGGAACGCTGGAAACCGCAGACCACTGGAACGCTGGAGCGCTGAAAGCGCTGGACCACAGAAAGCACTGAAAGCGCTGGACCACTGGACCACTGGACCGCTGGAGCACTGGACCACTGGACCGCTGGACCGCTGGACCGCTGGACCGCTGAGCGCTGGACCGCTGGAGCACTGGAACGCTGGACCGCTGGAGCACTGGAGCCACTGGACCACAGAAACGCTGGAGCACTGGAACGCTGGACCACTGGACACTGGAGCCACTGGACCACAGAAACAGCTGGAGCCGCTGGACCACAGAGCCGCTGAAACACTGGAGCCACTGGACCACAGAGCCACTGGACCACAGAGCCACTGGAGCACTGGAGCCACTGGAGCCACTGGACCACAGAGCCGCTGGACCACAGAAGCACTGGAGCCACTGGAGCCGCTGGAGCACTGGAGCCACTGGAACGCTGGAGCCGCTGGAACGCACTGGACACTGGAACCACTGGAAACCGCTGGACCACTGGAGCCACTGGAGCCGCTGGACCACAGAGCGCTGGAGCACTGGAACGCTGGAGCCACTGGAGCCGCTGGAACGCGAACGCTGGAGCACTGGAGCCGCTGGACCACAGAAGCGCTGGAGCACTGGAGCCACTGGAGCCACTGAACGCTGGAGCGCTGGACCACAGAACGCTGGACCACAGAAACGCTGGACCACTGGACCCGCTGGACCGCAGACGCAGAACGCTGGAGCCGCTGGACCGCTGGAGCACGCTGGAGCACTGGAGCCGCTGGACCGCTGGAGCACTGGAACGCTGGAGCGCTGGAACGCTGGACCACTGGAGCCACTGGACCGCTGGAACGCTGGAGCGCTGGAACGCTGGAGCCGCTGGGGAACCGCTGGACCACAGAGCACTGGGAGCACAGAGCACTGGAGCTGCTGGACCACAGAGCACTGGAACCGCTGGACCGCTGGAGCCGCTGAGCACTGGAGCCGCTGGACCACAGAACGCTGGAGCGCTGAACGCTGGAGCCACTGGAACGCTGGAACGCTGGAGCACTGGAGCCGCTGGAACGCTGGAGCCACTGGAACGCTGAGAACGCTGGAGCTGCTGGACCACAGAGCACTGGAGCCACTGGACCACTGGAGCCGCTGAAACGCTGGAACCACTGGACCACAGAGCGCTGGAAACGCTGAACGCTGGAGCCGCTGGAACGCTGGAACGCTGGAGCACTGGAGCCGCTGGACACTGGAGCCGCTGGAGCGCTGGAACGCTGACCGCTGGACCGCTGGACCGCAGACGCTGGACACTGGAGCACTGGAACCGCTGGACCACTGGACCGCTGGACCGCTGGAACGCTGGAGCACTGGAGCACTGGAGCCGCTGGACCACTGGAACGCTGGAGCGCTGGAGCACTGGAGCCACTGGACCACAGGAGCCACTGGAACACTGGAGCCACTGGACCACAGAAACACTGGACACTGGAGCCACTGGAACGCTGGAAACACTGGAGCACTGGAACAGTGGAGACCACTGGAGCCGCTGGACCACAGAGCGCTGGAAACACTGGAGCCGCACTGAAGACGCTGGAGCACTGGACCGCAGAACGCTGGAGCGCTGGACCACTGGACCCGCTGGACCGCTGAGCACCAGCACTGGACCGCTGGACCGCTGGACCGCTGGACCGCTGGACGCTGGACCGCACGCTGGAGCGCTGGACCGCTGGAGCGCACCGCTGGACCACGGAGCGCTGGAGCACTGGAGCGCTGGACCGCTGGAAACACTGGAGCCGCTGGACCGCTGGACCACGAACGCACACTGGAGCCGCTGAACACTGGAGCCACTGGACCGCTGGACCGCTGGAGCCGCTGGACCGCTGGAACGCGGAACGCACTGGAACGCGGAGCGCTGGAGCCGCTGGAACGCTGGAGCCGCTGGAACGCTGGAGCGCTGGACCGCTGGACCGCGGAGCACTGGAGCGCTGGAACGCTGGACCGCTGGAGCCACTGGAGCCGCTGGAAACCTGACCGAGACCGCTGGAGCGCTGGAGGCGCTGGAGCACTGGAACCACTGGACCACAGAGCCGCTGGACCGCTGGAGCACTGGAGCCACTGGACCGCTGGACCACAGAGCCACTGGAGCCGCTGGACACTGGACCGCTGGACCACTGGAGCCACTGGAGCGCTGGACCACTGGAGCACTGGAACCGCTGGAGCACTGGAGCCGCTGGAACGCTGGAGCACTGGAGCCACTGGACCACTGGAGCACTGGAGCCGCTGGACCGCTGGACCACAGAGCACTGGAGCCGCTGAACGCTGGAGCACTGGAGCCACTGGAGCCGCTGGAGCACTGGAACGCTGGAACCGCAGAACGCTGGAGCCGCTGGAACACTGGAGCCGCTGGACCGCTGGACGCTGGACACTGGAGCCACTGGAACACTGGAGCCACTGAAACCACTGGACCACTGGACCAGACGCTGGAACTGGAGCACTGGAGCCACTGAAACACTGGAGCCACTGAACGCTGGAGCACTGGAGCCACTGGAACGCTGAAACCGCTGGAAACCGCTGGACTGAAACACTGAAACCACTGAAACACTGAAACACTGTAAACACTGAAACCACTGAAACACCACTGAACCACTGAAACACTGAAACCACTGAAACACTGAAACACAGAAACCACCGAACCACTGAAACCACTGAAACACAGTTTGCAGGCCACAGCGCTCTAGTGGAGAGAGCTCCTGAGGCACTAATGCACAGAGAGATGTCAGACTGAACCTTCAGAAACACATGAAATGACTAAACAGTTTTGAACGTCTGCAGTTTCTGACATCACACACACACACACACACACACACGTGTGACGGAGTGATCAGAGACTCGTCCGTCTGTCAATACTGTTACTGCTCAGCTCCTGAGAAGAGTAAAACATGGAAACGTGTGTTAATGAGGAGAAAATAAAGTGTCTCTGTGCTAAAACTCTGAGTCAGGAGATTTCTGTTGACACCGAAAGAGAAAAGACAATCAATAAAAGAAGAGAAAGTCAAAGCTCAGCGAGAAGAAACTGCTCTTGTTTAAGTTCAGAGTCAATAAAACAAGCCAAATATCACAGGCAGGAGATGCTCTCTGAAGGACACGGCACTGCATCAGTGAAACACTGAGCATAACAAGATCAGGAAGTCTCACGGAGATCTGAGAAGCCCCCATCAAATCAACACGGACAACTCGTGTTTTTATGGAATATTGCCGTGTTCATTGTAAATGATTGACGGGTGCACATCATTATTGTGTTAATAATCATGAGTCAGAATAACTTCATCTCTTCTCTGATGATGAGGGCGGGGCCACCTGTCACTCACATGAGATCCACCAATAGCAAACCACACCC
>CM040927.1:39493196-39495696 GCA_023029165.1 Gobiocypris rarus | reverse complement strand
GGGGCACTGATTGGATGGTTGTGGTTTGCTATTGGTGGATCTCATGTGAATGACACGCACACACACACACACACACACACACACACACGCAAACACACTCACACACTCACTCACTCACTCACTCACTCACTCACTCACTCACTCACTCACTCACTCACTCACTCACCACTCACTCACCACACACTCACTCACACACTCACTCACACACTCACTCACACACACACACACACACACTCACCACTCACCACCACTCACACACTCACTCACCCACTCACTCACTCACCACCACTCACTCACACACTCACTCACCCACCACTCACCACACACTCACTCACACACACACCAACTTACTCACTCACACACTCACTCACTCACTCACTCACCACACACTCACTCACACACACACTAACTCACCCACTCACCCACTCACCCACCACCACTCACCACCACCACCACACACTCACACACTCACACTCACTCACACACACACTAACTCACCCACTCACACACTCACTCACCACCACCACCACACACTCACTCACACACACACTAACTCACCACTCACACACTCACCCACCACCACCACTCACACTCACACACTCACTCACACACACACTAACTCACCCACCACTCACTCACCACACACTCACTCACTCACCACTCACTCACTCACACACTCACACACTCACACTCATTCTCACACACACACACTCACTCACCACACACTCACTCACACACTCACTCACACACACACTCACTCACTCCACTCACTCACCACCACTCACTCACTCACTCACACACTCACACACTCACACACTCACACTCATTCACTCACACACTCACTCACCACTCACTCACCACCACTCACCACCACTCACACACACACTAACTCACTCACTCACACACTCACTCACTCACTCACTCACTCACACACTCACCACCACTCACACACTCACACTCATTCACACACACACACACACACACACTCACTCACTCACACACTCACTCACAAACTCACTCACACACACACACTCACCACTCACTCACCACTCACTCACCACTCACACTCATTCACTCACACACTCACCACTCACTCCACTCACTCACCACCCACCACCACCACACACACACTCACTCACCACCACACACACACTCACACACTCACTCACACACACACACACACACACTAACTCACTCACTCACACACTCACTCACACACACACTAACTCACTCACTCACACACTCACTCACCACCACTCACTCACTCACACACTCACTCACCACCACTCACTCACACACTCACTCACCACTCACTCACCACCACTCACTCACCACACACTCACACACTCACTCACACACTCACACACTCACACACTCACTCACACACACACACTCACTCACTCATTCACACACACACACACACTCACTCACTTACACACTCACTCACACACTCACTCACACACACACACTCACCACTCACTCACACACTCACACACACACACTCATTCACTCACACACTCATTCACTCACTCTCTCACTCACACACACACTCACTCACTCACACACACTCACTCACTCACCACCACTCACTCACACACACACTCACCACTCACTCACACACTCACTCACCCACCACCACCACTCACTCACACACTCACGCTCATTCACCACACACTCACTCACTCACACACACACTCACTCACTCACTCACTCACTCCACCACTCACCACCACTCACCACCACACACACTCACTCACTCACTCACTCACTCACTCACACACTCACTCACTCACTCACTCACTCACTCACACACTCACTCACACACACACTAACTCACTCACTCACACACTCACTCACTCACTCACACACTCACACACTCACTCACACACACACTAACTCACCCACTCACACACTCACTCACTCACTCACTCACCCACCACCCACTCACACACTCACACACTCACACTCACTCACACACACTAACTCACTCCACTCACACACTCACCACTCACCACCACTCACACACCAACTCACTCACTCACACACTCACTCACCCACCACCACACCACCACTCACACACTCACACACTCACTCACACACACTAACTCACCCACTCACCACTCACTCACACACTCACTCACCACTCACTCACTCACACACTCACACACTCACACTCATTCACACACACACACACACTCACTCACTCACACACTCACTCACACACTCACTCACACACACACACTCACCACTCACTCACTCACTCACCACTCACCACTCACACTCACACACTCACACTCATTCACTCACACACTCACTCACTCACTCACTCACTCACTCACTCACACACACACTAACTCACTCACTCACACACTCACTCACCACTCACTCACTCACACTCACCACTCACTCACTCACACACTCACTCACACACTCACACTCATTCACACACACACACACACACACACTCACTCACTCACACACTCACCACACACTCACTCAC